>JZKD02S0651008.1:49169-66164 GCA_000966675.3 Picea glauca | reverse complement strand
CTAACCCTAGGAGATGAAGCGCCAAAAGTCATGTGGGCCCCATTTGGGTAAGTGAGTACATCAACTTCCCGGGGTCGTAACTTTTGCATACGATCTCCGTTTTAGGCATATAATAGCTCATTGGAAAGATCTATCCGAGGACTACAAAATTTGAACAATTTTGCAACACACCCCAAAAAACATCGTTTAGGGCCTCAAAACGGATCCAGAAGTTCAGGACTCGAAAAACTGCTAAAAATAGTAAATTGCCAAAAATGTCATAAAGTTGTTTTGAGCCAGTTGGAAAAGGTGGGTGGCCACCGATATCCACCTGGATCACCTTATTATCCCTAAGTCCAATAACTCTTTTAACTTCATTTGCAATTCATAAATTTCCGACACTGTCATCCAATACAGAGTCTTGGAAATTGGTTCTGCACCAGGTTTTATCTCAATAGTAAAATCAAGCTCCTTCTCAGGAGGTAACCCTGGTAACTCGTTCGGAAAAACATCCTTAAATTTTGACAATACCGGGTACTAATCCAATGAGGGTCCCTTCCTTTCATTCACTGCTTCCACTACATGTAGTCGACACCCTTGCCTCAAGCATCGCTTAACCTTCATAGTTGAGATAAAGCGTAATGACACCTTTCTTCGTACACCCTAGATCTCAACTGGTCTTCCTTCATTGTCAACACAAAGCACCCTTTTTGCAAAACAATCTACCAAAGCTCGATGAGATTCTAACCAATCCATTCCAATGATTAGGTCATATGCCCCGAGAGCAGTGGCGTATACCTTCAACCTGGTAGTACACACTCCCAGGTCTACTATACAATTATCAACACTAGGTCCTACCGCTTGTTTTTCCCCCAAAGCCATCTCGACTTGTTTAAAGTCATCGTGCTCGTAGGTTTCCAACCCACTCTTTTCTAATGCATATGGTGAAATGAAACTATCTATAGCACCGAAATCAAATCAAATCTTAATGTTTCTATGATTTAGTGTACCTGATGACTCCACCACCATGGATTGATGTTCAGCCTAGCGATTATTAACCGCTGCGTAAATCTAGTGGTTGTTACTTGCTCTTCCCATCGGGGCCTTTCCTTCTCTATACGCAAATCCTTATTGTAACTCTGGGCAATCACATTGGTAATGGGGTCCTCCTCACCCCCAACAGGTAACATGAGATTGAACCTGCGCATTGTTATGTGATTGTCTCTGAAATGAGTTCCTTCCCCTAGAACCCCTGCCCCTACTAGTTGTTCCCTGAGATGGTCGTGGACCTGTCTGCATCATTGGTGATGAACGAGATGTTGCACTCGCTGCCATTGAAATCCTTGTGGTTACTATCCTTGGTGCGACTATGTTACCATATGGAGGTGGCCTTGAGCCCCCTCCCCTGGGAAATGTCCTAGGGGTCTTCCCTATGAATCCAAGATGATGCGAAAAGGTTGGTCCTGTACCCTCGGTTAAGTTCATGTGTTCCTCCACATAACACGCATTTTCCACAGCTTTCGCTACCGAAGACGGTTTCCACATCCGCACCATAGCTCTTATCTTAGGGTTCAATCCATAGACAAAGCGCTATGTCTGTCATTGGTCATTATCCATATATGAAACATATTTGACCAATTCCATAAATCTGATCTCATATTCTTCTACAGTTCTATTTCCCTGTACTAAGTCATGAAACGCCCCTACCTATTGTTCCTCATAATAAGCTGGCAGATATTTCCTTCAGAACCTCTCCTCGAAAAGTTCCCAATATACTGTGTCTGGGGTAAGATGTAGTTGTCTTTCCAGATTGCCCCACCAACTCAAGGCAATGTCTCTTAACTGAAAATTTTCTATCTTCGCCTTTGAGTTGGACGCATAGTCCCTTAAGGAAAAACACCTTGTCATGCCTTCCAACCATGCTTATGCGCATTCACTGGTGCGACCCCCAGCAAACTCTGAAAGTTTGATATTTTGCAGTTCTCAAGTGATGTCTTCGGGTGGAGGTCCTCCCCCTGAATCCCTTGATGCTGCTTGATTATCCATTCCAGATGATGGGGGTTCCACTTCGGTCCCCACTGATTGTCACCTCTTTAAAGTCTCATTTATGGCCTCCAACGATTGCAGTATGAGAGATAATTCAAGCGATGGTAGCAGCAGCGCTGGTGGTGTTGGCGGTGCCTACAATGATGCTCCCCTGCCTCGATTCCCTCGATTCCTAACCATCCTGTATGATTTAACCTACATCAACCAAAGTTGTTAGGGTGAGTTCAAGGACGTTTCAAATTGGTGCTACTTAAACTAGAAAATAGGGTTAGGCGTAAGTTTATTTTACTTGTCTGTAAACAAACGTTACTCTCTTTATGGGATTGGCTAGGTTAGGGTTAAGTATCTAAGCTTGGTGTCACTACTTAAGAAAACTATTGACCCTCTCGTTTGGTAGCTATGCTAGCTTTGCGCTATACTCACCAATTCCTCTAGCTTACTTGCCTAGTACGTATGAAGCCTCCTCCGCCTATCTTGTTCTAAGTCCTTATTCTTTGCATTTACAACTAAATAAGGAGGATTCCAACCTAATGTCTAAGAAATGAGTCCAAGGCCATCCTTTGATGCTTGACTCGTGGGATTTCCTTGGCACATTGGTGTTTGGTTGTTTCTTAAGGCTTGGGCAGAGGGTGGTCATATGATGTAGTGAGCCTGAGGCTATGCATTGAAGCTTGGTGCTTGTGCATTGGGATTTGGTTCTTAGCTCGTGGACTTGGAGATTGGGCCTCGGGCGCAATACTTTGAAATTTCTTATTAAATTAATCACCCTTATACATTATTAAATTTCTTATTAAATTAAAGACCCATAGTGTGGTGTAGTGGTTGGCGCGAATGTGTGGGGCCTTTGGGCTRCTTGGAGGTCRCGAGTTYGACTCTCRGGGAGTCAAAYAATCTTTTATAAATTTTTCTACTTATACATTAATTAAGCCTAATTAACTCAATTAAGTTTATATTATTTTAATGAATTCAAATAAGTAAATATTTTAAAAAGAAAACAAATGTAAAAACAAATATAAAAATAAAAAAAAATAATAATAATAATAATAAGTTATTTTAAAATAATATTAATTTATGTTTTATAAATTACATTTGTTTTGAAGTTATTAATATATAAATATATAAAAATATCTATATAAAAAAAAACTGTATACACGGATCTTAATTAATTTTAATAAAAAGAAAGAAAAAAAACTCGAATAACCCTGGGGTATCGTAGGACCTCGCATGAGGCCCACGTGCCCCCTTCCCTCTTTTTTGGCTGTCCAAACCTAAAATAAAATAATAGTAAAAATATAGAAGGCTATACAAACCCTAACCTATATTCATTCCTGCGTTTTCTAATTCCAAAACATTGTTTTCCTTCTCAGCTCAGTGCTTGGGCATTTGGTCTCAGCTTGGCTGAGCACTCCGCTTGATGTATAGTGCAAGAGAAAATGCCTCTTGCAGGCTCTTCTCTTGGTCATGGCTTGTTCGACTCGGTGCTTGTGCGTTTGGGCGTTGGGAGTTGGCTTGTATATTTATTTATTTTTTTGAATGCGTTTTTCACAAAGGCTTCATCGTGGGCTCCTCCTCCTTGATAGCTTGGTGTTTGGCACAGGGCTTTGTGCTATATGGCAGGTGCTTGGTTGTTGCCAAAACTGTTTCAGAGGTTGTGTTGTTTTGTGGACTTTTCTATGGCGGTGGCACTTGGGCGTTTGGCTTTTGTGTTGTATGAACTGTGTTGAAGATTGGTCTCAGCCTTGGCTCTCATCATTGTTCTTTGTGTTGGTTTATGTGTTGACTGCGTACTAAACACTTGTGCATGTCTTAGCTTGGTGCTTAACACTTGTGTGTTGGGATTTAAACTGATGTTGTGGCTTGAATTAGTATGTGGTACCAACCCATGTTGTGTATTGGTGTAGGTGTTTGGCTCGACAGTTTGAATAAAATAAAGATGGGTTTTAATATTTATGTGTAAATTACTCTCATTTTTTTTTTTTTGCAGGTCAGCCTAGAGCTATATGGAGATTCGTATCCCTAGGAAAAATCTCAGGAGTATTGTATTTGAAATAAGGTTTCCATGGTGGAAAATAGTGGGTTTTTGATGAACATCTGACTTTGAAACTTCTCGTGGACATGCACGCAATAAAAGCATAGATCACGAGAGAACGTTGGAAAAAAGATAGGGAAAGCCCCAGCTACTTTCATTATTATTTTACAGTAAGGAACTTTAGTGCCGTGGGGATTTAATAATGGATCTATCATTGGTCTCAGTATTGTGAGAGAAGGAACACTGAAGTCTCAGTACTGTGAAAGAAGGAGTACTGAGCCGAGATAAGCCAAAGGGACGATTGATACAGCCAAGGTTATGATTTAAGGTGCCTGTGGGTTGTTTAGTTTTTCAGCAATTCAATTCTACATTTCAAGGTTTCTTCAGCGTTCCTATGGAGAATACTTGCCAAAGTAGCATATTGGTTGACTCTAATACCCATCCAATGATGAAGGCTACTTGCAGTTGTTCCCAATTAGGGTCGTGGGACAATCATTCTAGTCTTAGGGATTCTAATTTGCTTCAGGAAAATTGTCAAGGTACACGTTCTGGTCTTATGTCACTCACTGCTTCTATTTGTATATTCCTAATTGGTAGCTCTATCTACAAAGTATTTTTCATAAGATCAAATAAATTCAAGGATTGCTCTATTTGGTCTAAATATAACATGAATTTCATTTCTAGATGTGGGGTTGTAGCTTTATGTACTAAAAGTACTAGGTCTCATAGTTTTGTTCTTTTGGAAAAATATTGTTTTGGTAGTACTCATTAAATTTCAGACTGTCATTCTCTTTATCAGGTTTCAAACACATCAATTCTTTTTTAATATGAAGTCGCCAACATGACCAGATCCATTAACCAAGATTTTAGGCCTGTTTTTATGTACTTAAGTGAATACATTGACAACTGCAAATGAATGATTCTAATTTTGTTTTAGTTTATCTGGGTCAATGTTTGATAAGGTTTCTAGGCATGGTTGATATCTATATGGAGCCTGATTTTGTATGTTCACTTTCTCTAGGGAACTGAAAATGAGGAGTTTGAAGTTGCATCAAGGCAAGAAGATGATGTGTTATTTTATCAAACAACTAGTGACAGTGTAGTTGATGTTCTTGGCATTAACATAAAGGAAAAGCAACCAACATCGGTACTATTGAAACTCTGGGAGCTTAATTTGTGTGGACTTGAAGATTTAATATCAGGCCCGAATGTTTTTCTTGTGTTATATATATATATATATATATCTTTTTCTTTTTCTTTTTCTTTTTTACTTTCAAAATGTATAATATTATATCTTTTCAATTGGGCATATTGTTTATATATAGATCTGTGTAAAAATAAAATAAAAATTTGTGTTTTTGGCTTGCAGATTAGGTGGATCTGGAGTTGGAGTTGGAGCTTGGCCTTCAGGCCCAGATTTATCTAATTTTATGTAATTTCTAGGTGGGTACAGTTCCATTCCTAAGTTGGGTAGGTGGGTATGTAGGCTCTTAAGGCTCCAGATTGTGAACTACAGCTCTGATACCATGTGTAGGGACAATACTTAATTAAATCCAAAATTTTGTACAATTAAACATATAATTCCTTTCTCATTTATAAATAATTCATTCACCATCATATATGCATAAATATTTAGCAGAAATTAAAATTTATCCACAGCATGAAAATAACTCAACAAATTCATAATTAAAATACCTCCTTCTGATGCTAATTCTCGTTTCTCTAGTTGTCCTTTCCCTGCTTCCTTTCCCATTCTGATGCATTGACCCAACTCTGCCCAAACCGACTAACCTCCCAGCCATCTAGGAGTAACATGTCCGGCTCCCTATCTCCAGAAAACCGAAAGGAATCCTGGCCCCCGTGCCCAAAACCCCCAGCAACCCGGTGCCCTCTGCAATGATTCACCCAAAAACCAAACTTCTCAAACCAGCCAATATCCCATAGAAAAATATGCCACAAAAAATCCTCCTACCCTCCAAATGCTCCCTCAAAAATGCTTCCTCCCCAAAATAATCCTCCTATTTCCCTTAGGACTCTTCTGTCATATTCCCCCTTCACCGACTCTCCTCCTCCTCATTAATTTCCTTATCTCCTCCTTTATTACCTTGTCCCCTTCTTTATTATCTTATCCCCCTTCTTTATTATCTTATCCCCTCCATTTAATGTTTCTTTCCCCCCTTCATACGTAAGTCTTTAATTAAATAAACTAAAATTATTAAGCCCCTTTAATTCATTACTCAAATATTTAATGAGTCTATTAATTAATTCATTAATTAATCATCGATAGGTATGAACAATTAATTAATAAATAAATAATATTATTAAGAAATAATTATTGTTTAACTCAACATATTAGGACAGTCAGATTATCAAATTAATTAAAATTAATAATCCCTATACATCTATTTAAGCAGGGTTGTTACACTCATGGATCATAATATTTTCTATTATAAGAGAGGTTATTTGCATCCTTGGTTGGTTTCTGACCATCTTTGTATTCTCACAATATGTTGAGTAGGTCCAATAGCCTAACTATCGACTATTTTTCTTTGAGTAGTTGTAAAAATTCCTAGATGATATCTTCATCTCAACTTCTTGGAGTTTGTTGATCTTTTGTGGAATTCCTAAAGAAATTTTATTATCCTTGGGATGCTTTCCAGTGTGGGAGAAGTACGTAAAGTTGGTCCAGATTCTTTATAGTCCATACTTTCCGGTTCGTCGACTGGTCGATGGAATTCCAACTGTTTGTCGTTGTTTATGTCGGGTGTCATCGCGATTGTTGTTGTTGCTATTTTTGATCGATCTCTGTCCAACTCAAACTGCTCACACGCTCTGATTGGATGACTCTCCTGGGACATCTTTCTATTCGACTGTTTATTTCTCCATTGATTACAAATTTCTTCTCTTTTCTGTTGTGTTTTATCCTATTCTATATTTTGGATATCTGTGGATTTCTTATGGGATTGCTTTCCTCTCGGTGACATTTAGGCTTAGGAAATTCTACTTATTATTTTTATGGCATCTCACAATATCGACCGACCCCCCATTGTCGACCTGAATTACTCTAAGTCGTGGGTGTTGGCCATATTTATTTCTTCAATAAGTAATCCCAGGTTTCTCTTGTACCTTTGAACTTTTCATCCATAAATGATTCCCACCTTTCATCTCTTTCTTGGAAGTTGATATTTGGTAACGTTGTGCCTAATTTATGAAGAAGTGTTGGAACCATGTAAAAAAATTTGTCATGCAATTCGGTGTAGAATTTATCTTTTATTTTGTCAAGGGACGTCCAATCTTCAACGTCTTGTTCTGAAATATAGTCTTCAATAATTCTTTCAAGCTAGTCGTACAGGTTCATTCTTCCTCCATTTTTCAAATTTATGTCGAACTCCTCGTTGGGTGTCAATCTACGCATCGTCTGATATGTTAATGTGCTGAAACAATGGTTTTGGGATAGCTTCAAGAAATCTTTCGTGAATTTCTGAAAAGAATTGTGACCTTGCTTCATCTAGTGAGATATTATTCCTTCTTGCATAGTTTCAGATGTAGTTCTCGATTTTGTGCTCCCACCACTCACATATGTCTTGTTGTGTTAGAATTTACGTATACTTATACATGCCCAAGTTCAGTACTACCGGCAATGGAACCAAAATTGTAATCTAGAGGAAAGTATGGAGTGTTACCAGTATAACCTTACATAGCCATCATAGATATCCATGCATATGCATAGACATATAGAGATACATACATAAGTAATGAGATCCCAAATAAGATCCTTTTCATTATATGATAGACAATACATCACAATTACATATTGATGCAGGAGCATCTCAAGCGAGCCAGTGCGGAGACAACGGACAGCCGGAAAAGCGCCCAGCACAAATTTTGAAATATCTTGAACCATTAATGAAACATCAAGTGGAGGTGCACTTGTGTAATGTAAACGGACCTTGAGCAATTCGCTCTCATCCTTAGTAGATAGAAGGCATTTATGGTAGTTAATGCAAGTAGGTAAAATTGAATGTGTAGATTTGACAGTTTTAGAGCGCAAGAGGGAAACGGGATATAGACACCCTCATTGTATATTGTAACATTAGTATGAAGATTATAATTCTAGAGGGCATAGAAGAGAAGCAGAGAGAGTTGTGTAGCAGACTCCATGTACAGAAGTTATGAATTAATACAAGAAAGATGTGATTCAAACTCATGGTGTCCATATATTCTTTGTGTATGTATCTTTGAATGTTATGCTCATGAATGATTTTACTCCTTTTGTCATGCAATTGCCTTTATGCTATGTATGAAGGATTTCTTGTTGAATGTTTGAAATTTGAGAGGAAAGGGAAAAGGAATGAGTTTCAATTGTTTCTCTATCTGAGCAAGAGTTCCTGCAAGGAGTGCAGTTGAATTGTCCGCAAGGAGTGTGTCGACAAGGTGTTCATAGGTTTGTCTCTGAAAGATCGGGAGAGATAGCTTTTGTTCTCATTTCCACAGAAGTGCAGTCAGGCACAGGATCCGTGCAAGGAGTGCGCAGGCCGAGTGAAGTCTCATGGTTGTGGACCTGAGTGGAGAATTGGGAGACTACTGTTGCAGGTGTGCGCAGAGTCGAAGGATTTCAACACTTGGAAGTGTTTGAAAGTCTTCCACAAGGAGTGCGTGCAAGGGTTTTTTTTTTCTAAAAGATGCAGAGCCGTGGAAAGCTCAGAAGGATTTGAACCTTCGAAGGAGTTGAAGGAAGGCACGAGGCCAAGTACCTTAAAAGGTTGAAGGAAAGTGTAGTAACGAGGGACGCAGGAGGACAGATTCTCAGAGGAAGAACGGACGATCGAAATTCTCTGAAGAGAAACTGCGAAGTCCCATGAGCCGTTCGATCTCGTGGAGGAGCATGGAAGTTACAACGAGTGTTGTGGAGGGTTCTAAGATCAAGAGGAGTAGGACCGTAGATCCAAGCCACAAGGGTCGTCAGATCTACACGTGGATTTCTATATCAGGGTTTCGTAGGTTAAAGTCTCGTAAAATTTGCAACGGGAATCGCGAAATCATGAAACGCGAAGTCCTAAAAGCAAAAAGGGTTGTGTGGACCACATAGGAGTCAATGAGTGGACAAGTGGCGCACTCTCGACAAGAAGTTAATTCTATTGAACGTTTCAGGGTTTCGTGGGGTGAAGTCCCGAAACCTTTGCATTAGGATTCGCGATATCACGAAGTCCAAAGTCCCGATGGAGTAAAGGGGCGTTGAAAGGACAACTTTGTGAGTGCGTCAAAAATTCAGAAAATTGGGTTTCGGGAATCGCAGGAACAAGTTTCTTGACACCGTGACCACCGAAATCGCGATAAGGAAAAAGTCCGAAAAAGAAAGAGGAAGGGTCAGCGTTGACTGCTTTCGGGTTTCGGGGATTTGAGAGACAGACGCTCGACCGCTGTATTTGTGAAGGCGCGAAGTCTAATCCCCCTGAAGTATAAAAGGGATTTCTCAAAGTTAAGTGTGGGTGCAGATTTCCCGAAAGGGAAATAGAAGAGCCATTTCAAAGCTCTTTGGATCAGTGGTAAAGGAAAGATCCTGTGTAGACGTGGACCTTCCGACCTGCGGGTTACGGAGGGGGCATGCATCATCACATATATGATTTCTCATGAAGATATTTGAGCATTCACGTTCTTACCTATTTATACCTCTAATAGGAAGTTGTAACTACTTAACTGCCTGGGTCAGTCGGTTAATAGAGACTCCGACCGACTTCTACTTCTAACTACGTCGGTCGACCGACAAGTTCTAAGTCAACCTTTGGGTCTAGTCGACAGGGTTGACTAGACCCTACAACGGTATCTATGCCATTTCACATCCAGACTTCAAATTTATAGTTTGAATTTCACATAGTGGATCTTATTTTTCCAAAAAAACATCATGTGACAATGGCTAAGGCACTGAGGAAAGTTGCGATGGAGTTAAGGTTAACATAAAAAAGGAAGAAGGAATAAGAAATTCAATTGTTTGTTGATTTGAATAAAGACACCATATCTATAAAACAGTGATTTTAGCTTACTCTTATTGTACTTTCGAGCAATAAATATTTTTCAGTAAAACCACATTAAATTAAGGAGTTGGAATTTGGATTTTGAGGTGAATTTTAATGGCCAATTATCATGATTCAGAAGTGATTTTTTTCCATTTTGGAGATTTCATTGGTTTTATTATTTTGATCCCTTAAAATGAAATTCTTGAAATTTAGACACCAACAAAGTACATTGATTACCACACAAATCAACCAATTTGAAATCTTCATAACTTTCCCACATACATAATTATAATAATTATTATATAACAATAAAATTATATATATAAAAGAAATATAATAGATGATATTCTAACCATGATACTTGAGGGATTATGCAAATTTCCAATAAATTTAGAGTGTAAATTCCTTACTAATTTGACATATATATTTAATAATTCGTATTTAATTTTGCATTTTTTTTTACCCAGTTTCAACTTTTGTTGTTGTATTATTAGTTTTCTACATATCCTATTTAAAAAGTTAAAAGTTGACATTCCACAAATCTACAATTCCAAATCTCCTATACTCAAAATTATCTAAAATTTTGTATATAGTTTATGGGAGGCTTCAATATACAATATGGAGGGTTTCTCATGTAGTAAGTTTTGTTAGATTATGAAATACAACTTGCAAGAATACTAAATTTCTCTTTCAAATTCAATCATACCAAAAAATGGTGTAAAAGGCTATTTCTCAATGATGTTCAACATCATGATCTTACAATGATAAAATATTCATATGTCAATTCCATATCTCTGTGATATTACAAGTAACATTAATTTGTTTGTCCAAAAATTAACATTATGATAAATATGATTCTACTACACCTCAACTGGAGAAACAATGAATAAATGAGTCACATTATTCAGAACATCGGTAGTGTACTAGGATATTCTTGTCCTCTCTATTCCTTCTCTTGATTGAATGTATGAATGACTTACAACACATCCATTTGAAATACAAATTGTTGTGTAAGATTTAACAATAACTTTTAGAGTCCTCCAATAAACTACATCCAATTGTATATACCATTATGCATTGTATTAATGAAGTGTGAAGGCTTGTTTTCACTAAATTGTCATGTTTTTGTACACATAATCACTAAATTGTCATGTTTTTGTACACATAATCACTAAATTCTCATGTTTTTTACACATAAGCTACTTAGTGTTGATTCAATTTTAAGCATGTAACTATGTTTAATTTGTTTCACTTTGTACACCTAAGTTACTTAAGGTTGATTCAATTTTTAGCATGTCACTGCATTGAATAAATATAGATGCTAGGTATTAAGGAACACATTATTATTAAATGTAAGGTATTACGGAGCATATTATTATTATGCCTAAGGTATAATGTCAATATTTTAGTGGCTTATATGTAAATTGATTACCAAGAAAATTACAATTATATAAATGTAATAAGTTTTTTTTTTTTACGTCGATAGGCATCCCCTTATTGGAATTCATGGTTTATTACGTCGATAAGTGTCCCCCCTATTGGAATTGATTGTTTAATCAATATTCTAATTACAAATTACAATCTTATTGTTAACAATTAAAGATTAGGCATATTCTTCATCTTACACTCAAATCAATGAATGAGATTTAATGTTCATAACTTCCTTGTGTTTATAAAGACATCCATTAACCTGTTTACTTTTTCACATTTACTTTTTAGGATTAAGAAATTACAAAGCCAAGTTTTCAATTGCCACGAAGTATACTTATACAAATACAACCAAGATTACTTAACTTTTAAAATTTACATGTTATTTAAATTTTTACTAAGTACCATCTGATTGCCAAGTTTGATTGAATATCCACCATTACCTTACTCGTCATGCCTTATTGCAATGCAAATCTAATACTGGGACATATGTTTCATTTGGATTAAATATGAATGTGAAGTGTGTCTACAGTGTCTACTCTTTAAATTAAGAGTCTGCATTTCAATTATATGGATGTGAAGCGTGTCTACCATGTCTACCATTTATACCGTGAAGCATATCTACCATTTCTATGTGAATGTGAATCGTTTCTACTGTGTCTACAATTTCTACAGTGAAGCATGTCTACCATTTCTATGTGAATATGACGTGTTTCACACATTTCAATTAAGAGTACGCATTTCAATTATATGAATGGTGCGTTGTGGAAGGATGAAGGATGGCGCCTTAGCTTCCTCTACCCATAAATACATTAGGAAATATTTATTAACCCTTATTTTATGAAATATTTATTAAATTTAAACATTTTGTGTCGTCGTGATTTTATGTTAATGTTATACCTTATGTATTTTATTAAAAGGCTTAAGGATTTTGACTTTAAGGCTTAAGGTCTTGTTAAAAAGGTTTAAAAAGGTTTTCCACATTTTCATATGGTGAGCATTCAATTAAATTTTACAATATATATCTTGCAATAAGATTAAACATCCATTTTATTTTTAATTTTTTATATATATTTAATTTATAAAAATACAAATAAAAAAATTATATACAAATAAAATGTGATAAATATAATATTTAAATAAAAACATTTCTATTTTTTTTTGAAGAAAAAAAGCAGTCTCACTGTTATTCAATTAAGAATCAAGTGAAACATTCATGAGTACATATAAATTTCCAGTCTATTTTTGACGATGTAAATCTCAATGAGATCATGAGAAAAAACAGAGCTTAGACTATAAAGTATATATAGGCTATATCATCCTGGAAAAATTCTTTTTGTCCACTTAAATACAATTTCTTCATCGTAGCAATGTCTTTTTACAAAAACTGCAAATTTGTAGGAGGAAAACTGAAGCTAGAAAAGGGAGATTTTTTCTGTATGTATTGTTGCTCCTTCTAAAATCTCCTCGAAGAAGAGCCACCCAGGGGGGGAATCTAGTGTCTGTTTGGAGAGTTCATTGGCGACATGGTTGAAGGCTCTGTGGACATGTATGAAATTTATACTTTCAAACTGATCTTGAAGTGATTTGATTTTTTTTTGCCAGGGCCTAAGGAAGAGACAATTGAGTCTTGAGACACCTTTAATCCATTCAATAGTAAATTTTGAATCGTCGGCTACCATTAGCTTTTTCAGAGAAAGAAGTGTAGCTAAATGTAGTAGACCCCACAGTCTTAAAAGTTCTTCTTTCATATTGTTGCCCTCTCCTCCTGCAAAGTAGGCTTTGAAGTTGTGAGCATTGCTAAGTTTTATAAATAATCCAATGACGCGCCTATTTCTTGAAGCAGCCTCGTCAAAGAAACCAATAGGAGAATCATCAAAATATATAGGGTTTAAAATGGAGACCATCCTATCTGGCTTAAAGTCTTCTTGTAATTCTTGAATTGAAAGAAAAATCGTATTTACTATGAAGGAATCTTGTCTCTTCCAGTTTTCAAATAATAGCACGTTCATGTATTTCCAGATGCCCCATATCACCATAAAGGGAACGTGTCTCTTATTTGGGTGTCGAAGAAACCAGTTAAATAGATTTCCTTCCAAATTCTGATCTCCCCAATCATCCTAAATCATCAATTGATAGAGGGTCATTTTCCATAAATATTTTGTGACTGAGCATTTAGTGAAGATATGTTCTATTATGTCTTCGGCGTTTAAGCATATAAGCATATACTGCAAGCAAAAGGGACCAATTCCCCCTCTGCACTGGTAGTTGGCCCCAGAAAGAATGTTGTCTTTTAGACATAACCAAATGAAAAAAAAAATTGCTTGATACTTTTACCTGCCAAATGGATTTGAATCACCACTGCTTTTCATCCTTGAAATTTGTAAATATAATAGAGTGATATGATGAGTTGGCGAGGACGATTACCTCTGAGCGATTCCATGACCAGACAAGATGGTCATTTGAATCAAATAAAGAGATTACATTGGTTCGAAGGATGAGGGATAAAGCGTCCCATTCTGTCGCAATTTCTCCAGAAAGATTTAATTGAAAGGCATCAACCCACTCAGTCGAGGAGGTGTATCATTGGGATAGACAGCTTGGGCTAAAGTGAAAATACTCAGCTTGTGAAGATAAGAGATGAGAAATGGGGACAAGAAACATGAATCGTTACCTCCAATAAAAGCATCAAGACCAAGAGAGATCTTCTTTCCACTGCCCACATTCTAGGATAACCACCTTAGAATGATCGGTAAAGCTGACACAAGGCTCCTACAAATGATGGAAGCCGAAGGTAAATTAAAATGGTTTCTTTTGATCCAGGAGGGGACATCAATTCCCTTCAGATATTTCTTCCTTAAAACTAAACTCCACAGTCCATCGCCAAAGAGGCCTCTCCAACAGGACTTTGTTGCGAGAGCTTGAGCGAACCATTCTAGATTACATAAACCCCATCCTCCATACTCCTTTGGGAGTGATATCTTTTTCCAGCTGGCTTGGTGGAAACCATTTGACTTCCTGGACCCACGCCAAATAAAGTTGGTGATAAGTTGTTTAATGTGAAGCAGTGTGGAGGAGGGAATTTTGACTAAGATGAGCTAATAAATAGGAATTCTCTGGAGGACTGCCTTTGCAAGGACAACTCTGCCACCAAGGGAGAGCCACCGAAAGGACCAGCTTCCTATTCTTTTTTCAATTTTTTTAATAAGCCAATTCCAATCTGTCACTCTATAGTTATTAGCCTTTAGAAAGTATCCAAGATACTTCATACCATCATCAAACGCCTGGAAATGAATATTAAAAATTGTGTTCATATTTTTGGTAAGTCTAGTTCAATATTCTGGGCTATGAATCAGGATTTTTGGCAGTTGATAGCCATGCCTGAGGCTTTGTAGAATTGATTTATAATTTTGTGTAAGAAGGACCACTCTTCGATATTATCATTCCCCAGTATAAGGACATCATCTACAAACATCAAGTGTGAAATAAAAGTGTCAACATCTATTTTGATTCTTTTAAAAGATACTTTTGAAACTGCTTTTTTGATTTGCCTACTTAGGCAGTCGATTATAAGAAGGAACAGGAGAGGTGAGAGGGGGAATCCCTGTCTCAGTCCTCGGTGGATTTTAAAGAAATTGTTGGGGGAACCATTTATAAGAACTGCCATTCTGACATTTTGGACACAAGCCATTATCCATTGGATGACATCCCACTTAAGCCCAATCTAGATTAGAATTAAACGCAGAAACTGCCAGCTGAATTTATCATAAGCCTTTTTTAAGTCTAATTTTAGGATAATGGATCTGAGCTTTTTTGTTTTAACCGAATCGATAATTTCCTAAGCTAGGCCGACAGCGTCATAAATCAGCATGTCCTTTAGGAAGTCGAACTTCTCTTTTGAAATACAGTTGGCTAACTTGTCTTTGATGCGATTTGAAATAATCTTCGAGATCACTTTGTAAACAAAGTTGCATAAGGCAATGGGCCTGAAATCACTGAAAGTTGTAGGTTTGAAAACTTTTGGAATAAGTGTAAAATAAGTAGCATTTATAACCCCTGGGATGTATCCTTTGTTTCTGGATACCTCGATTTCCAAGAGTAGATCCTTCCCCATGACGTCGAAGAAGGAGAGGAAGAGTTCTTAAGTCCACCCATCTGGGTTGGGGCTCTTCTCCTTAGTCATTTTTTTAATAGTAGTCTCAAGATCTTCGATAGTGACTGGAGTCCCAATTTCATCGCTTTCAGCATCTGGAAAAAATCTTGGAACATCTTTTAAAATGTGGAATTTATTATGCATATCTTCTACTTCAGGGGTCGTGAATTGAGCTTTAAAATAAAGGTAAGCATGTTCCTTGATCTCCGAGTCGCTGGAAAGGGTTATACCATCAGCATTGGTGATCTCCCAAATTGAATTTTGCAGTCTTCTATGTGTGGCAAAATTGTGAAAGAATCTGGTATTCTTGTCACCATTTTGAAGTCAGAGAGCACGGCTTTTGAGTCGCCAAGTCGATTCTTCAGTGGCAAGAATCTTTTCTTTCCTGATATTTAGGGCTCTCAAAATATTGAGTTCCTCCTGTGAGAAAATCTGAGACTGACAACTCTCTAGAATCCTTGTCAGATTTGAATCTATAAGAGATAAATCTGATTTTTGTTTCTCTTTTTTTTCCTTTTGCCAAGTTATCACATGCTTCTTTAAGAAGTTCAACGTTTCGCAAACTAGGGCACAAGAGGACTTATTAGCCCAATTTTCCATGGAGGCCCAAGTCAAGAGGATTATCGATTTGAAGTCCAGCTCTGAGATCCACGAACTATTAAATTTAAAGGGAGAGTACACACAGTGGTGATCAGCAAAAAACTGCAGGCAAATCGGATTATGATCCAAGATATCTGAGTTTATGGTCCATGACTTAAGGGTATGCTAGCTGGAGAGAATATTTCCATCCAAGAGGAATCTATCAAGGCGTTTAGCAATTCCAGCCTTTCCAGTATGTCCATTCCTCCAAGTCGGTAATAGGTGTGAAGGGGAAAGGTCCACCAGGCCATAATCCTGAAGGAGGTTTAAGAAAAAATCGGATAGAGGATCTGTTCTTGCCAAGCTCCCCCAAATCTCTTGGGAGGAGAGTGTAAAATTTAAGTCGCTACCAATTATGAGTCACAGTTCTTTGAGGAGTCCAGAATCCACAATCAATTTCTAGAATCTCTCACTATCCTTATACGGAGCATAGCAGTTGAGTATTTTGATTTTTTTCGCTGAATTTTTTAGCCTACCTTCCAAGAATATACCTGCAATGGTGCCAAAGAAATTAAGCTCAGCCAAAATAGGGTTCCACCCTACTAAGAGTCCACCTAATCTGTCATTACGTTTCATTGCAACATAGATCCACAAGGGGAGGCACTTTAGGAAGGAGCATTTTTCCTTTTCATAACTAACAAAGGTCTCTTGTAAAAAAACAATAGTTGGGGAAACTTGTGACAATAACGATTTGAGGGAGGCTAGTT
>JZKD02S0651008.1:23422-34164 GCA_000966675.3 Picea glauca | reverse complement strand
TCAAAATGGCCCCGGAAGTTAAAAACTGCTAAAAATAGTAAATTACCAAAATTGCCAGAAACATGTTTTGGGCCATTTGGAGAAGGTGGGTGGCCACCGATATCCACCTGGATCAGTGCTCATGATCTAGTCGTGATCTAGTCTATATAACTATGTTGATGATACCGAGTGAATGGTATGTTTTTGTGCTCAAGACCATTACCTGTAATAACTCCCTAGCTAGGAGGGAGTGTTGATATTATGGTAGCTGCGGGAGGTATTTACCTCCACGTGTAAACCTGACAAGGATAGAATACTCTGAAAAGCAAGAAGAAACCCTAATGAGTTGGCTAATACCCCTAGAAGACTTGTCGGCTCAAGAAGATAATTTATATTAGGTTATTAACCTCCAAGAGAAGAAGTCGGCCAGAAATAATAATATATAATGAACAGACAGATACCCAGAATGAGAAGTCGGCCCAGGAAGTTAGCCAGAATTAGTATAAATACAGGAGGCCAGTTCTCATTCTGGCATGCAGTCTCAGAATTGTAGTGCCCAGTCTTGTGCGCACTGCAGTGCCCAGTCTTGTGCGCACTGCAGTGCCCAGTCTTGTGCACAGGTTTGAGGAGAGTTGTCATTGCAGTTGTTGCAGCTAGTAGATCACGTTTGTCTTGGACTATCTCTTGGCTAGGGTTTGGACTATCTGATCAGCTCTTGTTTGTGTTCTATCCTTGGGGAAAGGTGCGCTACCCTTTGTTTGGTTATCTAGCCTAGGGTTTGCTTCCTGAATGATTCTCTATCAAGGTTAAGGTGCTCAGAGGGTGGCTTCAGCCTATGGTTGGGTGACAAGGGTATTGTCAATGGTAAAATGAGCACATCCACTTATATTCTAACACAATTGATATATGATATAATTACAAAATAGAGATCAATTAATCTCAATAATAGTGAGGCTATAAAGGGCAAATCACAAGTAAGACACACACTCAATATATTATTCGATAACTTGAATACAAATATATAAGTTAGGATAGCCTATAACAACCTCCTAAATCTTTGGATCTGGAAACCACTCAACCCTTACAATAGTAATTCATTTTAACAATTTCTTAATTATGGCATTTCACCATTATTCTCCAACACTCCCCCTTAATGGAGAAATGGATTTAATACAATAAAAATGCATAACATGCTTGTTGGTCTTAGTCTCAGCTGCTTACAAACATTACAAAGGACAATTCAAACAAAAGCTTAAAATTGGTTTCAACTCCATGTATGAGTGAGTTTTTCTCTTCCTCATTTTCTAGTTTCTGAAGCCTCTATGCATTTTCAATTTAAGTCTATCTCTTTTTCTTAAAGTTCCATGTTTCAGCTTCTTATGCTTAATATTCTTGTTGGAGTTTGTCATCAATCTGAAAATTATTTCAAATTGTCCATGCTTGTCCTTTTCAACTTTTTCTTCGAAAAACTATTTGTATGTGAACTATTTCCACATACCATTCTTTGGTGTTTGCTATTCACTATTGAGATTTTGATCATCAATTTGTTGCAACATGAGTTCATAATAGTATTTTATTTCTTCAAGGCTCCATTTCATAAAGATTTCTTCAATTTCAACATCTTCTTCTCCAGTGTCTTAGTTTTCATCATAAATTGACTCAATTTTTGTGTCTATAATGCAGTCTTCTTCTTCTTCAATGACGATGCAGTCTTCAGTAAGTTGTGGCTTTTCAAGCCATTCTTCAAGGAACTTCAAATCTTCTTCAAAATATTTTTTCATTTCATTTGGGTGCTCTTATTCATTTTTTTCTACTTCTGTCGATGCTCCTAGATATGTTGTTGCAGTTTCAGTATTGACGTTGTCTACAACATCATCTAACATATGATTTTCAATTTCCTCTACAACATTCACTATTGGTGTAGATTCCTCATCATTCATTGTTTCAAGCAGGTATCCTCTTACATTTAGCAAATTATCAATATATTGTATTTCCTTCTTGATCTTCAACCAATCTTAATTTGACATGTTTTCATCATTATCCACATGCAACTCACCACAATGGGGTTCAAAATCTTCTACAGGTTCACCATCAACTTTAGAAGTTTCTTCATAAGCAAATGCAATCTTTTCACAATATTTCATTTTGAGAATATCCCATAACATTTTTGCATTGTCTATATGACCAAATTCATATAAAATAGGAGACAAAATATTTGTATATAGTGTTGAACTGAAAAGATATAAGGCTACTTTATCTTTTCTCTTATCATGGGAATTGATCAAATCATCTTGAACAAATTGCCATAAATCTACTAAACCAAGTAAACCTTCCATTTTAATTGTCCAAAGCTTAAAAATTCTACCTAAGAAGGATGGCAGTGTTAAATATAATGTAACCTCAACAGGCTGACTGTACACTACCAGCTATCCTAGCCAGCTGTACTTTCTTTTCTTGATTTTCTTGAGCCTATTTAGCTCAGCTATTTTCCTTTTGCACATAACTTCTTCATTAACTCTTATCATTGTATTTTCTCCTTACATTCTCAATATATTGAATATTATTTCTGCTCTATTCTTTCTCTCTGCATTTCTTGCTTCACAATTTATCATGGTATTAGAGCACCAGCTGTAAGCCTCCCCACACAGCCTGGAGAGCAACACGATCCTCACAGCGCATAGCTTAAATCGACATCTAGAGAATGGGACACAGTTTTTTCACAAGGCTTGGAGAGTTGTCTGCCATCCACTCAAAAGATCGTCGTAGGAAGCTCACACGAGGAAGCAGAGTGCTATACGCTCGAAAGATCGAGGAAGCAGAGACTACAGAAGGAGAAAGTTTAAAGATTCGTGAACAATTTCAGATTCATCAAAGATTCACGAGAGCTGCAGGGGGCAGGAACATTTGAAGAATTCAAAGAAATTCATTCAAATTAGTGAAAGATTGTTGAAGAAGGCAGAATCGTTTAAAGAATTTCGGGGATTCTCTCAAATCCGTCAAATATTGTTGCAGAGAATAGAATGCTTCAAAGAATTCTTGTAATTCTTTCAAATCTGTGAAAGATTCAAAAATTGTCTTCCACATGAGAGAATCTTTGCAAGAATAGCAAATAACTCACGAAAGCAAGCAAGAATGAGAAATCGTAGCCGTAAGATCCGTCCTATGAACAGATCAGAAGTGAAAATCTAGTTCAAAAAGGACGACTAGAGCACAGAAAAGGTGAAAGAATCACAGCCGTTAGATCTTGCGCAGAGGACTGATAGCCATAGGATCCATGAGAAAGTGTACGAGGCTTAGTCCTCTGGAGCGCACAGGAGAAATTTTGACTTGCGAAGTCACGATATCATTAGGACCGTTCATCAAGGGACACGTGGTGAGATCTCGGCATTTCACTAACTCCCAGGGTGTAAAGGTCAGAAGACTTCCGTGAGAATTCGCGAATCACGAAATCCCGATTCATTCTAGACCATGAGATCGAGAAAGATCGTGAGTCGTCGATCTGACTCTATCGCAAAATCGAGAATCGGGAGTTGGACGAGCAAAGGAGACTGCACTCCAAACCCCGACACATGAAATCCCGAAAAGATCATAGTCGTCCATTCGTTGGGAGACATGGCAGAGATCGAGGAAATTGTCAGTATTTCAGCTACCGGGGTTTCAAGTTGACAGAGGATTTGTGTCACCGGGGGTCGTAAGTCGTGAAATCGCGAAACGCAGGAGGACTGTCCATCTTGAGGAGACACGTGGCAACAATCCAGGATTTTAGGAGATTTTTCGAAAGGAGAAGGACTCTTTTCCATTTCGACATTCCGCGTATCGTTATTTCGGGAGTCTAGAGGATAGGACGTCAGGCGCTTTGCATCATAAAACCCCAAAATAGGACTGCGGTCATATGGGAAGTGGTCACATGGACTAGAGGTATAGCCTTGGGGATAATTGTTGTTAAAGTCATTTCGGCAAATCGACATTTCAAAGATTGGAAGGATGAAGGGTCAAGGACTCTTGACATCGGGAAACTGAAAGTCCCGAAACGTGAAATCCCGAAAAGGCGTTTGAATAAGCGTCAGGATATTTCGGATTTCAGCAAATTGAGGAACAAAGAACCGATGAAAGCATCGCTATTCTCAGAATCATGAAAATCCATCAGCACTTTAACATTTAGTTGCGTGGTCACATTGAACAGAGACTAAGGGCCAATCCAAGGTCGTTAAGCTCTCTTCGACATTTCGGCTATCGGAAGTTGGAGAGATAAGAGTTTGGAGGACTCGTATAATGAAGTCCCAAAGCCAAAACTCGCGAAGTCAAAACTCACGAAATCTTGAATCGCAGAATTCCGAAGTCACTACAAATTACATGCAGGAGACAGGTAAATACGAATTTTTTCCCAACTTTTTTTCGGTTTTGCTAAATTTGTTAAAAATGGCGACGTCTAGCAATTTAGGACCAACTCAGGGTCTGATTCTTCTTGTAAAGAACTATGAGTTCTGGTCTCTTCGAATGAGATCATTCTTGCAAGCACAAGAGTGTTGGGATCCAGTGGATCTTGGATATGTGGAACCAGATCCAGCAGACCTTGCCGCCATGACAAACCAGCAGAGAATTGCTCAGGCAACTTAAAGGAACAGAGAAAATAAAGCTAAATTCTGGATTCAAAATTCTTTGGATGACTCTATTTTCTCAAAAATCACAGGCGCTAGTACTTCAAAACAGGCCTGGGACATCCTTAAATCAGCCTACCAAGGAAATGACAGGGTCAAAATAGTCAAACTGCAGACCTTGAGGACACAATTTGAGACTTTAAGAATGACAGAGTCTAAAAATGTGGATCAGTTTATGACTAGAGTCATGGGAATCGTGAACCGGATCAGATTAACTGGTGAAGCCATTACTGATCAACACATAGTTGAGAAACTCCTTAGAAGTTTACCAAAGAAATTCGAAATGGTTGTTACAGCAATCCTTGAATCCAAGGATCCGTCACATTTTTCAACAGATGAACTGATTGGTTTCCTGGTGACACATGAGACCAGACTACATCTCACAGATGAGTCAATCTCCAATGCTTTCAAAACCCAATTCTCCTTTAGCAGAGGGAGAGGCAAAGGGTGAAGCAAAAATCATCAAGGAAGAGGGAGCAGTCATAATAACCCTCACTCCAGTGGAGGTAATAGACAACAGTATCTGAATCAAGATTTCCAAGTTCAAAGACAACAGCACCAAAATCAGAACTTCCAGCCTCAAAGAGGTAGAGGGAGAAGATCAAATGACAAATCAAGCATACAATGCTATTACTGCAAAAAATATGGGCACTATGAATCTGAATGTCAGAAGAAGCAGGAAGATCATCTCTCAGGCAGAGCACATGTGTCAAATCATACGGGAGAAACCTCAAAAGGTATGTTTCTCTCATGTCACGAGTCTGAAGAACAACGTAAATATCTCTGGTTGCTGGACAGTGGATGCAGCAATCACATGACAGGTAACAAAGATTTACTTTCATGCATTGATTATTCAATCTCATCTTATATTACACTTGGAATTGATTCCTTAGTCAAAATTCAAGGCAAAGGAACTGTACCTATTCTTACTAAACAAAATGAAAAGAAAGACATAAACAATGTCTATCGTGTTCCAGATCTGAAACATAATCTGCTAAGTGTAGGACATCTCATTGAACATGGCTATAATGTACTCTTTGAGGGAGCATCGTGCAAGATATATGACAAAATCCCAAGCAGAAAATTGATTTCTGAAATCCACATGACTCAGAATAGGATGTTTCTCCTTACACTCAGAACTGCAAATTTGATTCAACCATATGCACAAAGTGCATCCACCCTGAATGAAACAATGGTTTGGCATACAAGATTTGGAAATCTACCCTTTAAGAGTCTAAGTCTTCTTCAGAAGCACTCCATGGTCAAAGGTCTTCCCATCTTCAAATAACAAAATTCCCCATGTGAGTCTTGCATACTTGGAAAACATAAGAGAACTAGTTTTCCACAGTCATCCAATCAAGCCAAACAACATCTCGAACTAGTTCACACTGACCTATGTGGACCAATGCAAACAGATTCAATAGGTGGTATCTTTTACTTTCTAACGTTTATTGATGATTTTAGCAGGAAAATATGGATCTATTTTCTCAGATACAAGTCTGAAACTTTTGCAAAATTCAAGGAATTCAAAGCAGAAGCTGAAAAACAAAGTGGCAAATATATAAAAGTACTCAGGTCCGATAGAGGAGGAGAATACAACTCCAATGAATTTGCAAATTTCTGCAAATCACAAGGAATTATCATGCAAACAACAGCCAGGTATACTCCACAACAGAATGGAGTGGCTGAAAGAAAAAATTAGACAATAATGAATATGGCAAGAACACTTCTCAAAGAGAAAAGTTTTTCAAATATTTTTTGGGCTGAAGCAGTAGCATGCTCAGTTTATCTCTTGAATAGATCTCCAACCACAAGTCTAAATATGGAAGTCCCTCAAGAAGCATGAAGTGGGACAAAGCTAAATGTTGCACATCTAAGGACATTCGGATGCATAGCATATGCTCACATACCTTCCCAATTAAAGAAGAAACTGGACGATAGAAGTGAGAAATGTGTCTTTACTGGATATAGTGAAACATCTAAAGCCTACAGGATTTACAATCCAATCTCCAAGAAACTAATTCTCAGCAGAGATGTAAAATTTCTGGAAAATCGATTCTGGAATGAATCAGAAAATCAGCAACTGGACAATCAAAATCCATTGTTGCCCAGTTCTGAAAACACAGAAAATTCAGGACAGCAAATACCTCTACCTGTTCTTCCAAGATTGCAGGTACAAGGACGATCTGAAAATTCTCAGGATAACTCAACTTCAAGTAGAGATGACTCCTCTGAAATTCAAAATCAGAGAACTCGAAGTTTGAGATAAATCCATCAGCAGTTGGATGATTTTGAACAGCACAACCTTTTTGCATTAATGTCATGTCAACCTACATCTTTTAAAGAAGAAACTAAGGAGCCACATTGGGTTCAAGCCATGAACCAAGAAATTGACTCCATTGATAAGAACAAGACATGGGATCTTGTTGACTTGCCAAGTCACAAGAAAAGTATTGGTGTCAAGTGGGTTTACAAAACTAAATTCAATGAAAAAGGGCAGATTGAAAAACACAAGGCAAGACTTGTTGCCAAAGGATTCTCACAACAACCAGGTACTAATTATGGTGAAACCTTTTCTCTAGTAGAAAGATTAGACACTGTAAGGACTCTATTGGCCATAGCAGCCCAACAAAAATGGAAAGTATACCAGATGGATGTCAAGTCATCCTTCCTAAATGGTTTCTTAGAAGAAGAAGTTTATGTCGATCAGCCACTTGGATTTGAAGTCCAAGAGCAGCCAGCCAAAGTATATCGGTTGAAGAAAGATGTGTATGGCTTAAAGCAAGCTCCAAGAGCTTGGTACAGTAGAATTGACACTTATCTGATCCAAAGTGGTTTCAGCAGAAGTCAAAATGAGCCAACTCTCTACACCAAAACTGATCAGCATGGTAAAATTTTGATTGTATGTTTATATGTTGATGATATGATATATACTGGAAATATTGAGTTAACAAGTTTTAAACATGCCATGCAATCTAAGTTTGAGATGACAGATCTTGGCATCATGAAATATTTTTTGGGGATTGAGGTTGTTCAATCAACCAAAGGAATTTTTGTTTGTCAGAAAAAGTATGCAGTAGATATCATCAAAAGATTCTGCATGGAAGAATGCAATCCAGCAGAAACCCCTATACCCCTAGGCACAAAATTGAGCAAGAAAGATGAAGGCCCTACAGTGGACCCTACCTTGTACAAAATTCTAGGAGGCAGTTTGTTGTATCTTACAACAACTAGGTATGATATTATGTATGCAGCCATCCTTGTTTCCAGATTCATGGAATCCCCCAAAGATTCTGACTGCAAAATGGTGAAACAGATTCTGAGATATGTTGCAGGAACTCTCAATTTTGGATTATGGTACACTAAATCTGATTGTAATCAACTTTTTGGTTACACAGACAATGATTTTGAAGGCAGCCTAGGTGACAGGAAAAGCACCTCAGGACATGTTTTTCACCTGGGCACGAACCTGATCTCATGGGCATCAAAGAAACAGCCAATTGTATCAATATCTTCTATAGAGGCAGAGTATGTCGCTGCTACCTCAGCTTCTTGTCAAGCTATGTGGCTGAGAAGAATATTGAAAGATATGTCACATACAGAAAAGGATCCAACTCCTATCTTCTGTGACAATACCTCAGCAATTTCTCTATCCAAAAATCATGTGTTTCACAAGAAAAGAAAACACATTGGCACTCTCTTTCACTTCATCCACGAGCTCGTCAATAATGGTGACATTGCACTTCAATTATGTGGTTCTCGAGATCATCTCACAGATATCTTCACAAAGCCACTGGGAAAATTTGTTTTTGATTTTCAGAGATAGCACTTGGGCATAATCAGTGCTGATGTTTGTAACTGTTGAGTTTAAGAGGGAGTGTTAAATATAATGTAACCTCAACAAGTTGACTGTACACTACCAGCTGTCCTGGCCAGCTGTACTTTCTTTTCTTGATTTGCTTGAGCCTATTTAGCTCAGCTATTTTCCTTTTGCACATAACTTCTTCATTAACTCTTTTCATTGTACTTTCTCCTTACATTCTCAATATACTAAATACTATTTCTGCTCTATTCTTTCTCTCTACATTTCATTCTTCACAATTTATCAGGCAGTACCAGCATTAGTCTTTTCAATATTTCACCAATTTCTTTATCATCTTCATTTATTTGATCTAGCTCAGCATTATGCTCGTAAAACATGGATTCTTCAGCTGGAAACACATCATACTAAATATAATAACTTTTCATGTTGATTATTCCTCCGCATGTGTTTCATCTCTCTTCGGATTTATTTAATTCTCCTTTGTTGACCCATTACAATTTCATCTTCTACTAGATTCATTCATGGCTCTGCCTCCATCAGATATTTTTCTCACACATCTACCTCAGCGATTCTGAGGTGAGCAACTTTAATTGGCAATGGTACTGCTCTCACACCACAATTTTAATTCCACGAGTAGCATACAAGAAGACACCTAAGAGCAGTGATCTCCACCTCTACACTTCAACTTAGATAAATTAAACAGTGATCTCCACCTCACCAAAAACACTTACAAGTTCCAGCATCAAAATCGTGTCCAAATTGAATAAAGATTGACAACAACAGCGAACAACCTTCGATTTTGATTTCTCCTCCTGCACACTAATTTCAACAGATGATGCACGATGCACATTAATACTAGGCGAAACCAAAGAAGATTTCAAGAGAAGGATGATGCAGGATAGGGAACGAATTCAAGAGGAGGCTAATTCAATGGAAAGTGACTCCAGAGTCCTTTGTTTAGAATCTCATAAGCATTGGTATGATCAGCGGAAGCTCTCTGAGGATGAGTATCATAATCCTTATAGCACACATGAACTTGACCGGGGACTCTGTAGGAGATATCGCAGCAATTACACCATATCACTCCCACTGGCAATTACTCTAGTGGAAATTACTTAAAATTGGAAAAAAAATGCACAGCGAACAATCCCTCTTCAACTGAAGCTGCAACAACGATATTGTACAACAATAGTCTAGCCCTAATATTTCAGCTAGACTATTGTTGTCCATTACCCAAACCTTTGTGCTAATGAAATTTTCTACCAGACTTTCTTCAAGGGTTGACATCGATGACAACCAACCCAAATAATCAACAGTGGACATAGGCCATTTGGGGTGAACCACGTTAAATTCTTGTGTTTTGATGTGTTTCTATCATGGTGTGTTTGTTTACTCTGTTTATTGTGCACATATGATATATGTTTAATAGTTATGGATTTGGTAGTTGATATAATGGTTATGAGCACGTGTTGAATGGTTAAGTAGGATGAATCTGTCATACATTATTATTCTATTATGATTTTTGGTACCGATTATATTGCATGTCGAATGAATTTTAATTTGGAATGAATGTTAGAACAATCCCCATCCCCTTCATGACTGCAAAAACCTAGTTCTTGCAGTCTCCATAGGTACCTTAGGTGAGACTTTACCTACTTCTAGGTGATGTTGAAAGGGCCGATATATTTAGGGTCTTTTTTTTTATTTAATGTTCAACACTGAGTTTTCTCCCTCCACACCAACTAATGCCTAACTCTGTAGGGAAACCACACTTGCAGGAATTGAAATTGTTGAAATGAAATGCTATAGAAAATGAAATGAGAAACTATTGAAATAACATCACATAGAAAAAAAAATGAAACTATTTGGGTAGTGTATACCATAGAGGGACCCTTTCCTCTTTTGGCATATGCTAACAAGAAATACTACAACAAAGAACTCTTGATCTACAACAACAAGATCTTTATTCCAGCATCCAAATAATTACAATGATCCTTCTCTTAAATATGTAAATCTATGCTCTAACCTTCCCTTCGAATTTCTAACTACTTAACTTCTCAAGCTAAATGATACCCTCTCATATTTATACATATAGCTTCTCCTTCACAAAAGGAAAAGGAGTTACAAAAAGATGATATCAAACCCTAAACAAGTGAATCTGCAACCAACAAATCTTAGATCCCAAATATGTGGATCTCTTCACCACAAAATATTGGATTTAATTTAATTTTTTTTGAAGAGGATAATAGAATCATTCTCCATGAGGTCCATGTGCCTAAATT
>JZKD02S0650997.1:0-15572 GCA_000966675.3 Picea glauca | reverse complement strand
TATGTTATAATCTAATTAATATTTCTTTATCCTAAGTTTGTTTATGCAGGGATGAATGGTGTGTGAAATGTAGCCAATGGGATAAATGGACAAGGGAGTGAGTGGCACTAAGGTGGATGAAGGATGCAACAGGGTGATGAAGCAACGAGCATAATGGATGGAGGGGTAAAAGGAATCAACCGAGCCCAACAAGCCATATGTCTTCATCACGGGAGCAACGCCAAACAAGCAACTAAAGAATCAAGTTACCTATGATTATAGGACCCCAACACATTGGATTTATTTTATACATGAAGGTGGATTGTTGACCTTCCCAACTACATAATTTTCAATTACTGATGCTACAACTTCCCCACTCTTCCCATTCCCATTACATTTCCAATTTTCCTAGAAAATTTCCAATTACATAGAAAATTGGTTTCCTCCTAAAAATGTTTCCAGGAAACCAATTACATTTTTATGTAATTTTTAGTTTCCAATTACATAATTATTTATTCTATATTCATCAATAGATAATTGGTTTCCTCCTAAAAATGTTTGTAATTGATGTGAAAATGTGTAGATATGGTTTATTCCATTATAGATCAGATTAGATCCAAGTTGAATCTAGGATTCTAACACCAAGTAGAGAGGTAGAAAGGAATTCTTTATCTTTTTTTTGTAGGAAGTAGGTTGTAGAGATTGGAGTTGGAACTTTAGATCTGCATCAACCAGGATATATGAAATACAACCTACAGTGAAAGGTATGCTATATCTACCACTACTTAGGTTAATTGTGAATTCATTTGCTTGAGTCTAGGAAACCCATAGAAGTCTAGCCCCACTTTCTGTCTAGGATCAATAGGAAGATTCTAGGGATATGTACTTACCAGATTCGTGAGATTTATCAAATACTAGAAATGACGACTCCACCGGGGAAGAATATTTGATTCTTCTCTAGAATTCCTTTCCAAAATTCCCTCTGTTTTTTCCATTTTTGATTTAAATTGTCTTCCCTATACTTTTCCAAAGCTTAGATCTCACATATCTAATAGATCTAAGACAGATCTGAGACAAATCCATCCTTTTCAATTTTTTTTTCTTTTTCTTTTTGCAATCGACATATGTTGTAGTATAAGGGACACATGAAGATGATCTCTCATTTTCACACCTGTGTCCTGCGACGATCTCTACAAATTAGGGAAAACTACAAGCTTACAAACTTTTGAGACAAGATCTGGTCTCTTTGGTCCCTGAGGTATTTATCGATCTGTCCTGTAAGTGTCTTACCTCTGTTTAAGTCTTTTTGTCACATAAATTTCCTTCATTTTTTGTTTGGAGTGTGATTGTGTGGTTTGATTTGGGTTTGCTTAGATAGGTCTGTTTGTTGTTTGGTGATCCTGTTAAATTGGATAGTGAACCCAACAAATGTGAACATATATGGTGGTGTTCGATTTGATTACATTTGGATTGTCCTTTTGTGATTATTATCCATTGCTAGATCTATCCTTTTGGGTGAGATATTGGTAGATACATTGGAGTGGGATTCTCTTACATCTTTACCAATTTCCTACAACTCTCTACTTGTTGAATTTGTTGGTTTTCCATTTGCGTTTTGTGTTCTTTCATAGATCAAGAATGTTTTTACACTACACTTGGAAAAGTTACAAAAATAAAAATAAAAATTTGCATGCTTGTGAGATTTTGAAGCATTAGAACAAGATTTTGCATTGTTGAATTGTTTGGCTTGATTTCTTAGAACAATTTTGGTCTGAAAAATTTGTATGGTTGTATGGTGTGTGAGGTTGCATTTTCAAAATTACAATGAAAATGTTTTCTCTTCCCTCTCATAGCTAGAATTCATTGAATTGAATGAGTTGCATTGACATTATTTTCATTGCTTGGTTGGGTCAAGAGTCATACATCACACAAAGTTTCACTCATTCCCTTTGATGTAAATAAAAACCATAAAAAGAAATTGTGTAATCCAAAATCAATTAGAATTTTTTTCTTTTTTAGTGAACAAACATTAGATAGGCTTAGGGCCTTTGAATAGGATTGGAAAGTAAACTCTCTAAGGCCACGAAAATGAAACTTAGGATTCATTAAAGAGTGATAAATCCATTCTTGAAACTGGTGTGTCGGGAGCCTCCTCTAACACAAGAGCTAAGCACAATGTCGCATCAGGGTAAGTAGGGAGGTTACCCCTCTATGCTTGTTTTGGTGTCTATGATATCAATTCGATTACTATGTGTACGAGGGTTTTATTGGTGCCATGCCTCTATGTGAGGTAACACCTTCGAAGCTTTGGGCTTAGCTATCCTGCCCTTATGTGCAATTCGACATGCAAATGTTTGCTTGATCACTTATTGTAAGGTGGTAGCTTTAGTGACCTTTCCTAGGTAGCCAATAGAGGTGTCTGTAGGTGGGACATGCCTCTAAAAATTGGGGCAGATGTTCATTGATGGTCTCATTTCCTGTTGGCACAAGGGCATACCTAGGGTTCAACGCTTCAACAACGCACTAACAAAACCCTAACTACTAGCCCTTTCGGCAACACCTGTGAAGTAGGAGAATTCTCACCCGAGGTAGAGGCAGGGGGGTTACAGGACTTAGGTTTCTGTAACCGAGATGGGACACAGATCTGTGATTACAATTACTTTGTAGAGTACTTAAGAAAAACATGTATCAATCTATTAGTCTTATTCACATCACTGATCAAACCCTAAGTACATATCGATGCAGTAACAATGACAACATACACTCCACACTTAGCAACATAAATTAGATCTAACACATTTAACATAAATAAAACACTAAGAATTCATATATCTATCTATTAAACATAACAATTAGTGCATCAAGTATATCTAGAGTATAACCATCATAACACAAAGAAATCCATCAACACATGATATACGTGGTTCACCCCAGTGTGGGGCTACATCCACCAACTGCTTCTTCTTCTTTATTAGGCTTCAATATTGTACATTCTTCTTCTCCTATGCACTAAGCCACATAGCCAAGCTTCGCACCAGATAGGTGATCTGTGCACTAAGCACTAGATCCACCTTCCCAAAATCAGGTCAAGGCACAGAGCCAACTCCTCTAACAAGCACAAAGCCTTACATACACATTCTATTGCACAAATAAAATCAAAACTACTTGCCTCTTACACTTAGATAATTACACACTTCTACCACTACTCATTCTTACAATCTTATTCTTGTTTATACTTTTACATCCCTTACAAAAAAGCCTAATCATGGGTAAACCCATGGGCCGACATCCCCTAAACCTTAATACCCAAAACCCTAGTGAACCCCTTACTGGGTCCACAAAACAAGTGAGATCCCATGATCTCAGCTCTTTCTGGGCGCTCCATCTTCGACTAGCCTATCAAAATCCAAAAAGGTGGTCAAACCTGACCAATGTTTCCTCAAAACTTGGTCGAGGACCAACAGGCCCCCAACACTCACTTGTGACTTGTCCCGAGTCACTCAGATCTAGGTAACACTACTTCAAAGGCTTCGAGCTTATCTCAAGCTGCCTCGACCTACTGCTTCACCTGAGCCTCCTGCTCAATAAAATGCTAGATCAATTTCTCTGTAACATGCCATTCCAGGTGCTTTTCCACTGTCGCAACCACTTGGTTCAGTTGCAATTTTTGTCCTTCGATCTCTTTAAACACCACGCATGATGCATATTGCATCGGTTGTAGCCTCTGTGTGACTTCCATTACTCTGCCCTGGTTGGCATTAATTTGCTGCTGGGCCACACACTGTTCTTGTGATCTCTTCATTCTCTTGACTGTAGTGAGTGACTTCATCTGCGCTTGAACTGTCAATGCTTGCTGCTGCGCTTCCAACTTCCTAAGTTTTGGGTATTCCGTGAGGCGTTTGTAGGTCTGTGCACTTCTGTTGCTTAGCTTATTTCATTATGAGGTGAGGAATATGATCCTTTCCACTGTGCTCTTAGCGGCTTCCTCCCTCTAGTCGCGCACTTCCTGTGGAGTTCTTGGTACTGCTTGGATCTCCAACTCTGTTACCCTTGCTTGAAGCTGCTGAATGGCCTCAGGGAGCTTCATCACTTGAACTTCGAATGATTCATTGATCCAGATTTTATGAGCAGAATGAAATGACAATAGATTATTAACAGNTGCAAATGTTTGCTTGATCACTTATTGTAAGGTGGTAGCTTTAGTGACCTTTCCTAGGTAGCCAATAGAGGTGTCTGTAGGTGGGACATGCCTCTAAAAATTGGGGCAGATGTTCATTGATGGTCTCATTTCCTGTTGGCACAAGGGCATACCTAGGGTTCAACGCTTCAACAACGCACTAACAAAACCCTAACTACTAGCCCTTTCGGCAACACCTGTGAAGTAGGAGAATTCTCACCCGAGGTAGAGGCAGGGGGGTTACAGGACTTAGGTTTCTGTAACCGAGATGGGACACAGATCTGTGATTACAATTACTTTGTAGAGTACTTAAGAAAAACATGTATCAATCTATTAGTCTTATTCACATCACTGATCAAACCCTAAGTACATATCGATGCAGTAACAATGACAACATACACTCCACACTTAGCAACATAAATTAGATCTAACACATTTAACATAAATAAAACACTAAGAATTCATATATCTATCTATTAAACATAACAATTAGTGCATCAAGTATATCTAGAGTATAACCATCATAACACAAAGAAATCCATCAACACATGATATACGTGGTTCACCCCAGTGTGGGGCTACATCCACCAACTGCTTCTTCTTCTTTATTAGGCTTCAATATTGTACATTCTTCTTCTCCTATGCACTAAGCCACATAGCCAAGCTTCGCACCAGATAGGTGATCTGTGCACTAAGCACTAGATCCACCTTCCCAAAATCAGGTCAAGGCACAGAGCCAACTCCTCTAACAAGCACAAAGCCTTACATACACATTCTATTGCACAAATAAAATCAAAACTACTTGCCTCTTACACTTAGATAATTACACACTTCTACCACTACTCATTCTTACAATCTTATTCTTGTTTATACTTTTACATCCCTTACAAAAAAGCCTAATCATGGGTAAACCCATGGGCCGACATCCCCTAAACCTTAATACCCAAAACCCTAGTGAACCCCTTACTGGGTCCACAAAACAAGTGAGATCCCATGATCTCAGCTCTTTCTGGGCGCTCCATCTTCGACTAGCCTATCAAAATCCAAAAAGGTGGTCAAACCTGACCAATGTTTCCTCAAAACTTGGTCGAGGACCAACAGGCCCCCAACACTCACTTGTGACTTGTCCCGAGTCACTCAGATCTAGGTAACACTACTTCAAAGGCTTCGAGCTTATCTCAAGCTGCCTCGACCTACTGCTTCACCTGAGCCTCCTGCTCAATAAAATGCTAGATCAATTTCTCTGTAACATGCCATTCCAGGTGCTTTTCCACTGTCGCAACCACTTGGTTCAGTTGCAAACCTTGTCCTTCGATCTCTTTAAACACCACGCATGATGCATATTGCATCGGTTGTAGCCTCTATGTGACTTCCATTACTCTGCCCTGGTTGGAATTAATTTGCTGCTGGGCCACACACTGTTCTTGTGATCTCTTCATTCTCTTGACTGCAGTGAGTGACTTCATCTGCGCTTGAACTGTCAATGCTTGCTGCTGCGCTTCCAACTTCCTAAGTTTTGGGTCTTCCGTGAGGCATTTGTAGGTCTGTGCACTTCTGTTGCTTAGCTTATTTCATTATGAGGTGAGGGATATGATCCTTTCCACTATGCTCTTAGCGGATTCCTCCCTCTAGTCGTGCACTTCCTGTGGAGTTCTTGGTACTGCTTGGATCTCCAACTCTGTTACCCTTGCTTGAAGCTGCTGAATGGCCTCAGGGAGCTTCATCACTTGAACTTCGAATGCTTCATTGATCCAGATTTTATGAGCAGAATGAAATGACAATAGATATTAACAAGTGCTTAACACCAAATAATAGAGATACAGTAAAACTGGTTTTCTATTCAATAAGGAAATAAGATGAAATTGTAAAATGGAGTGGAAACAAGCTTGCTGGAATGGCGGGGGCTTATCTCTAAGAGGAGATGTGACGGTTGTGCTCATTTGCAAGAATATGATTACAATGAGACTCTGAAGGAATTTTTACAATAAACAGGAATGCCAAAAACCCTAGACATCCAAAAACCTAACCCTAGGAGATGAAGCGCCAAAATTCATGTGGGCCTCGTCTGGGTAAGTTAGTACATCAACTTCCCGGGGTCGCAACTTTTGCATATGATCTCCGTTTTAGGTGTATGATAGACCGTTGGAAAGGTATCACCTAGGAGATTAATTTTGGGGGCTCAATCATGCCATTTCATATAATTGAGAAGCTCGATCCCAAAAAACCTTCATTTATGCCCTCAAAATGGCCCTGAAAGTTAAAATTGCTAAAAATAGTAAATTACCAAAATTGTCAGAAAACTATTTTAAGCCGGTTGGAAAAGGTGGGTGGCCACCTATATCCACCTAGATCAATCCTCCCTCCTTAGGAATAAATGGTCTCCATTGCATTGAGTTACCCCATCAAATGAGGGAATTTCTGCTGAATTTGGCCTCGGGTGAGCCACTTGCCTTGGTGTAGGAGCTGCCCTGCTTTGACGACTCGATAAAGATGGATCCTTTGCTGTCGAGTGCCCTTGATATGTGTGTCCACAATATGATCACTGGATGCCTATTTTATGTAGTCGGGGTTGATCTATGTTGGTTTCAACTTCTCTGCTACGTCTGAGGTGTCCAATAATGATGGGAAATAAGGGCGAAGGAGATCCACGTTGAACACTGGGTGCAGGCCAAGGAAAGGAGGAATGTTGAGCTCAAAAGAATTATCCCCCATGGCCTTGGTGATGGTGTACGACCCATAACGGACTGGGCGAAGCTTTCGATGGGGTTCTGTAAGGCGTTCTTTTTGCAAGTGCAACCAAACTTTGTCGCCCACCTAAAACTTATGTGGCAGCCGATGTTGATCATGGCGCTGCTTGTACTTGTCATTGGAATTCTGTAGGATATCCTGAACTTGTTGGCGGATGTGCTGGATATGCTCAATGATCTAGGTGGCTTTGTCAACTTCAGTTGGAGCAGGAGATGAGTTAGTCGAGGTGACTATAAGAGGAAGTGCAACATCTATGGGACTCAATGGTTGGAATCCCAACCTCACCTGAAAGGGGATGTGGCCGGTTGAGCTATGTAGGGCTTGGTTTTAGCTATGTTGGACATAGGGAAGGATCTCATCCCATGTGCTAGGGTGCTTTGAATTATACATGCGAAGGATATGAAAAATCATTCGATTTACGACCTTGGTTTGGCCATTTGTCTGGGGGGTGAAAGGCCATGTATTTGGTGAGCTTGGTGTCCAACAGTGACCAGAGGCTCGACCAGAATGTGTTGAGAAATCGAATGTCCCAATATGAGACAATGGTTTGTGGGATTCCAAAATGTACCCAGACTCGTTCAACGAAGAGCTTGGTAGTGGCCTCTGCTGTGATGTTCTTCTTGCAGGCAACCAGAATCGCCATCTTAGAAAAGTGATCAACAACCACAAAAACAAAGTCATTTCCCCACTTGGTGGATGGGAGGCCTGGCATGTAGTCCATTGAGATGGATTCCCATGTCCTGTCAGGAGTAGGAAGAGGGGTGTATAGGCCCTGTTTCTTAGTGATCGATTTGGCAATAATGTAGGTAGTGCATGACCTGATATACTTTTTGACCCCCTGTCGATGTTTCAGCCAGTAGAAATGTTTCTGTAGCATCGCCACGATCTTTTCAACGTCGAAGTGTCTTGCCACCCGACTATAGTGGGTTTCTTATATCAGCTTCATTCACTTGCTTGATGGAACACAAATATCGACCAGACGACACAACAACCCATCCTGAAGATAAAAATTATCGACAACTGCGTTTGCACTCAACATTTGGTAGGTGGTGGAGAAGTCCAAGTCTGTCTCATAGAGTTGGGGCCATCCATAGGTCTCATGGCCACATGAGTCTAGCACCGTGGTGAGTGCCGCGACTAGTGGTCTGCCGAGGAAATCAATGACGTGATTGGTGCTTCCTATTTTATACTTGATGTTGAGGCAGAATTGCTGCAAGTATGTGGACCACTTTTGATGGCGATCATTCTGGAATTTTCCTCGTGTTTACATGAATTGCAGTGGATTATGATCAATGTGGATGACTATCTCCTTCCCAAGAATGTAATGTCTCCACTGGCAGTAGGCTTGCACAATGGAGTACATTTCTTTGTCATAAGTAGGGTACTTACAGACAACATCTGATAATGTCTCACTATGATAGGCCACAGGGTGGCTGTGCTGAGTGAGAACGACACCCACCACATAGTTTGAAGCATCTATCTCTATCTCAAAGCTGCTATAGGTATGGTAGTGAAAGTACTGGGGCTGAGCACAAACGCTTCTTCAAATCATTGAACGCTTGTTGTTGGGACTGGCCCCATGCAAGTTTCACCTAACCACCACCCCTGGTTATTTGTCTGAGGGCCCATGCAATATGGGAGAATCCCAACATGAACCTGCGGTAGAAATTGGAAAGGCCCAAGAAGGTCCAAAGCTCAGTGAGTGTGGTTGGGGATGGCCAATCACAAATGACTTGGATCTTGGATAGATCCACATGTACGCCATGCTGATCAATTATGTATACCAGGTAATGGACCATGTCCATGCTAAAGGAGAATTTTTCCAAGTTGGCATATAGCTTGTGCTGCCACAGGGTGTGTATAACCTACTGAATATGCTGCAAGTGTTCGGCCCAAGTCTTGCTGTAAATGAGAATGTCATCCAGATACACCACTACAAAAGTATTAGTGAATGGTCATAGGATATTGTCCATCATCCTCATGAAAATGGCTGGAGAATTTTTTAAAACAAAGGGCATGACCAACCATTCAAAAAGGCTTTCCTTTGACTTGAAGGCGGTTTTCCATACATCTATCTATTCTATCGGGACCTGGTTGTAGCTAGACTTCAAATCAATCTTACTAAAGTATTTGGCCCCCGTTAGTTGATCAAGGAGGTCGTCGATTCGGGGAATCAGGTACCCATTTCTGACTGTCATTTTATTCAAAGCCCGGTAATCAATGCAGAGTCGCCAGGTTCCATCTTTACTCTATACCAACATGATTGGGCTCCCGCAAGGTGATGAGATGGGATGGATGTGACCCTTGTTGAGCATTTCTTAGATTTTTTGCTTGATCTCCTCATTCTCTAATAGAGAGCGATGATAGAATATCCCATTGGGAAGTAGTGCGTCGGGGGTCAGATCGAGGGGGTGCTTGACCTGGCAGTCCAGAGGTACCCCGGTAGGTGAGGAGAAGATATCTGAGTATTCTTCCATGACCTTATCTACTTGCTTCTGTTGTCTGGAGAGGTCGTCTGCAGAGACCCTGGATGTGGTTGCGATATTTCTCTTATTCTGAGAGTGAATCAAAAAGAAGAAAAACTTCCCCATATGAGAGATGACCTTCCTGCATTGCTTAGCAGAGATCAAGGAAATAACACTAGGTGGGACTGCCTCGGGTATCTTGTACAATTTCATGTTCAAAGTAATAATAACACTACGAGGCCTAGACTCATATACAACATGATGTTTCCATAAATAAGGTTGNCCTCGACCTACTGCTTCACCTGAGCCTCCTGCTCAATAAAATGCTAGATCAATTTCTCTGTAACATGCCATTCCAGGTGCTTTTCCACTGTCGCAACCACTTGGTTCAGTTGCAAACCTTGTCCTTCGATCTCTTTAAACACCACGCATGATGCATATTGCATCGGTTGTAGCCTCTATGTGACTTCCATTACTCTGCCCTGGTTGGAATTAATTTGCTGCTGGGCCACACACTGTTCTTGTGATCTCTTCATTCTCTTGACTGCAGTGAGTGACTTCATCTGCGCTTGAACTGTCAATGCTTGCTGCTGCGCTTCCAACTTCCTAAGTTTTGGGTCTTCCGTGAGGCATTTGTAGGTCTGTGCACTTCTGTTGCTTAGCTTATTTCATTATGAGGTGAGGGATATGATCCTTTCCACTATGCTCTTAGCGGATTCCTCCCTCTAGTCGTGCACTTCCTGTGGAGTTCTTGGTACTGCTTGGATCTCCAACTCTGTTACCCTTGCTTGAAGCTGCTGAATGGCCTCAGGGAGCTTCATCACTTGAACTTCGAATGCTTCATTGATCCAGATTTTATGAGCAGAATGAAATGACAATAGATATTAACAAGTGCTTAACACCAAATAATAGAGATACAGTAAAACTGGTTTTCTATTCAATAAGGAAATAAGATGAAATTGTAAAATGGAGTGGAAACAAGCTTGCTGGAATGGCGGGGGCTTATCTCTAAGAGGAGATGTGACGGTTGTGCTCATTTGCAAGAATATGATTACAATGAGACTCTGAAGGAATTTTTACAATAAACAGGAATGCCAAAAACCCTAGACATCCAAAAACCTAACCCTAGGAGATGAAGCGCCAAAATTCATGTGGGCCTCGTCTGGGTAAGTTAGTACATCAACTTCCCGGGGTCGCAACTTTTGCATATGATCTCCGTTTTAGGTGTATGATAGACCGTTGGAAAGGTATCACCTAGGAGATTAATTTTGGGGGCTCAATCATGCCATTTCATATAATTGAGAAGCTCGATCCCAAAAAACCTTCATTTATGCCCTCAAAATGGCCCTGAAAGTTAAAATTGCTAAAAATAGTAAATTACCAAAATTGTCAGAAAACTATTTTAAGCCGGTTGGAAAAGGTGGGTGGCCACCTATATCCACCTAGATCAATCCTCCCTCCTTAGGAATAAATGGTCTCCATTGCATTGAGTTACCCCATCAAATGAGGGAATTTCTGCTGAATTTGGCCTCGGGTGAGCCACTTGCCTTGGTGTAGGAGCTGCCCTGCTTTGACGACTCGATAAAGATGGATCCTTTGCTGTCGAGTGCCCTTGATATGTGTGTCCACAATATGATCACTGGATGCCTATTTTATGTAGTCGGGGTTGATCTATGTTGGTTTCAACTTCTCTGCTACGTCTGAGGTGTCCAATAATGATGGGAAATAAGGGCGAAGGAGATCCACGTTGAACACTGGGTGCAGGCCAAGGAAAGGAGGAATGTTGAGCTCAAAAGAATTATCCCCCATGGCCTTGGTGATGGTGTACGACCCATAACAGACTGGGCGAAGCTTTCGATGGGGTTCTGTAAGGCGTTCTTTTTGCAAGTGCAACCAAACTTTGTCGCCCACCTAAAACTTATGTGGCACCCGATGTTGATCATGGCGCTACTTGTACTTGTCATTGGACTTCTGTAGGATATCCTGAACTTGTTGGCGGATGTGCTGGATATGCTCAATGATCTAGGTGGCTTTGTCAACTTCAGTTGGAGCAAGAGATGAGTTAGTCGAGGTGACTATAAGAGGAAGTGCAACATCTATGGGACTCAATGGTTGGAATCCCAACCCCACCTGAAAGGGGATGTGGCCGGTTGAGCTATGTAGGGCTTGGTTTTAGCTATGTTGGACATAGGGAAGGATCTCATCCCATGTGCTAGGGTGCTTTGAATTATACATGCGAAGGATATGAAAAATCATTCGATTTACGACCTTGGTTTGGCCATTTGTCTGGGGGGTGAAAGGCCATGTATTTGGTGAGCTTGGTGTCCAACAGTGACCAGAGGCTCGACCAGAATGTGTTGAGAAATCGAATGTCCCAATATGAGACAATGGTTTGTGGGATTCCAAAATGTACCCAGACTCGTTCAACGAAGAGCTTGGTAGTGGCCTCTGCTGTGATGTTCTTCTTGCAGGCAACCAGAATCGCCATCTTAGAAAAGTGATCAACAACCACAAAAACAAAGTCATTTCCCCACTTGGTGGATGGGAGGCCTGGCATGTAGTCCATTGAGATGGATTCCCATGTCCTGTCAGGAGTAGGAAGAGGGGTGTATAGGCCCTGTTTCTTAGTGATCGATTTGGCAATAATGTAGGTAGTGCATGACCTGATATACTTTTTGACCCCCTGTCGATGTTTCAGCCAGTAGAAATGTTTCTGTAGCATCGCCACGATCTTTTCAACGTCGAAGTGTCTTGCCACCCGACTATAGTGGGTTTCTTATATCAGCTTCATTCACTTGCTTGATGGAACACAAATATCGACCAGACGACACAACAACCCATCCTGAAGATAAAAATTATCGACAACTGCGTTTGCACTCAACATTTGGTAGGTGGTGGAGAAGTCCAAGTCTGTCTCATAGAGTTGGGGCCATCCATAGGTCTCATGGCCACATGAGTCTAGCACCGTGGTGAGTGCCGCGACTAGTGGTCTGCCGAGGAAATCAATGACGTGATTGGTGCTTCCTATTTTATACTTGATGTTGAGGCAGAATTGCTGCAAGTATGTGGACCACTTTTGATGGCGATCATTCTGGAATTTTCCTCGTGTTTACATGAATTGCAGTGGATTATGATCAATGTGGATGACTATCTCCTTCCCAAGAATGTAATGTCTCCACTGGCAGTAGGCTTGCACAATGGAGTACATTTCTTTGTCATAAGTAGGGTACTTACAGACAACATCTGATAATGTCTCACTATGATAGGCCACAGGGTGGCTGTGCTGAGTGAGAACGACACCCACCACATAGTTTGAAGCATCTATCTCTATCTCAAAGCTGCTATAGGTATGGTAGTGAAAGTACTGGGGCTGAGCACAAACGCTTCTTCAAATCATTGAACGCTTGTTGTTGGGACTGGCCCCATGCAAGTTTCACCTAACCACCACCCCTGGTTATTTGTCTGAGGGCCCATGCAATATGGGAGAATCCCAACATGAACCTGCGGTAGAAATTGGAAAGGCCCAAGAAGGTCCAAAGCTCAGTGAGTGTGGTTGGGGATGGCCAATCACAAATGACTTGGATCTTGGATAGATCCACATGTACGCCATGCTGATCAATTATGTATACCAGGTAATGGACCATGTCCATGCTAAAGGAGAATTTTTCCAAGTTGGCATATAGCTTGTGCTGCCACAGGGTGTGTATAACCTACTGAATATGCTGCAAGTGTTCGGCCCAAGTCTTGCTGTAAATGAGAATGTCATCCAGATACACCACTACAAAAGTATTAGTGAATGGTCATAGGATATTGTCCATCATCCTCATGAAAATGGCTGGAGAATTTTTTAAAACAAAGGGCATGACCAACCATTCAAAAAGGCTTTCCTTTGACTTGAAGGCGGTTTTCCATACATCTATCTATTCTATCGGGACCTGGTTGTAGCTAGACTTCAAATCAATCTTACTAAAGTATTTGGCCCCCGTTAGTTGATCAAGGAGGTCGTCGATTCGGGGAATCAGGTACCCATTTCTGACTGTCATTTTATTCAAAGCCCGGTAATCAATGCAGAGTCGCCAGGTTCCATCTTTACTCTATACCAACATGATTGGGCTCCCGCAAGGTGATGAGATGGGATGGATGTGACCCTTGTTGAGCATTTCTTAGATTTTTTGCTTGATCTCCTCATTCTCTAATAGAGAGCGATGATAGAATATCCCATTGGGAAGTAGTGCGTCGGGGGTCAGATCGAGGGGGTGCTTGACCTGGCAGTCCAGAGGTACCCCGGTAGGTGAGGAGAAGATATCTGAGTATTCTTCCATGACCTTATCTACTTGCTTCTGTTGTCTGGAGAGGTCGTCTGCAGAGACCCTGGATGTGGTTGCGATATTTCTCTTATTCTGAGAGTGAATCAAAAAGAAGAAAAACTTCCCCATATGAGAGATGACCTTCCTGCATTGCTTAGCAGAGATCAAGGAAATAACACTAGGTGGGACTGCCTCGGGTATCTTGTACAATTTCATGTTCAAAGTAATAATAACACTACGAGGCCTAGACTCATATACAACATGATGTTTCCATAAATAAGGTTGNTCCTTCCGCTGATACTATGTGGCCTAGTAACTTTCCCTCCTGCATGGCGAATAGAGATTTCTTGGGGTTTAATGAAATACCAAAATTCCTGCATTTCAGGAAAACTTTCCTGAGATGATGACAGTGTTCTTTATCAGACTTTGAAAACACTGTGATGTCATCCAGATAGATGACCACAAATTTGTCCTTTTCTCGGACAAAAGCTATGTCCATGGCACGCTGAAACGTCGCCCCTACATTCACTAATCCAAACGACATCTTGGCGTACATGAATGTCCCCCATCGAGTGGTGGATGTTGTCTTTTCCCTGTCCTCAGGCAGAATAGAGACTTGATTGTAGCCAGAGAAACCATCAATCATGGACATCCTGGAAGCTCCTGTTACCCTCTGCAGTATATGTTCCATCTTTGGCAAGGGGTAGTTATCCTTTCATGAGCTCCTGTCCAGGTTCCTGAAATCTACATAGAGTCGGATCTCTCCATTCTTTTTCCTTACTGGCACTAGGTTGCCACCCACTTTCAGTATCTCAGTGGTACAATGATCTGAGCTTGAAGTAGCTTCTTCACTTCCCTCTCCATGATAGGCAGCAGCATGGATTGATCTGTCTCATCTTCTACCTAAATGGATTTGCCTCCTCTTTTATTGGGCTTTTATGCTCGATGATAGAGGTGTCATAGGTTTTGAGGTCTTCATAGGTCTAGGCAAAAACATCAGCAAATTCCCTTAAAAGTCCAATGTATTCGGACCTCTACTCCTTTGTTAGACTTCTTGACAATTTGACAAAATTGGGCTCAATCTCGGTCCCAATATTGCACTGAATAGTACCAGTGTCATCCTATGAGGTCTCTCCCTTTAGTGACACATCATTTCTATCAAAAATCCTTTCCAAAGGAACCAATCCCCTTGGAATATGATTGCTGGGCAGCTTCACAATGTTACACTATGCAATCTTATTCAGAAAATTACCCCCATCAAGCCTTTCTTCAGAGACAGAGTCTCGGTCAATATGGATCTTTGAAAATTCTTCGATAGTCTCCAAGAACTTCTTGATCTCGAGATCATCCTCGAATACCTTCCAATGTTTGACATTGTCAGGTATGGAGGGCCTGTATTTCACTTCCACCTCATATCTGAATTTAGGCGGCAAGGGTACTCTGAAATTACTTGTTGATGTACCCAATGAATCTGCCATCGTGTTCTCCTCTCTTGGGATGAAAGAAATGTTAAACGCTAAGAAGAAACTGTCAACTAGGTCCCACACCTCATTTTCGTAGCTTCTGAGTCGAGGATGCTTAGCCTAATAAGCGTTTCTGGTCTGTTGTACCACCAACTCTGCATCATCGAACACTGCTACCTCCTGAATTCCCATTTCCCTTGCAGCTCTTAACCCCAAGACAAGAGCTTCATACTCTACCACATTATTGGTAGCTTCAAATTCTAATTTGTATGACAGAGATATGGTTTCCTGAGCAGGTGACACAAAAACCACCCCAGCTCCAGTGCCTTCCCTGGAAGAGGCTCCATAAAAGAACATTTTCCAGACGGGGGTAATGGAGGGAGGAAATTTAGAGGAAATGGTGGGTTGCTTTCTGAGTTTAAGGGGAGGTTCA
>JZKD02S0650953.1:0-15572 GCA_000966675.3 Picea glauca | reverse complement strand
GCAGAGGGGGTACCCCCCCTCTACACTCCCCTACGTGGAAGAGTGTACATACTTCTGGGGTGTAAATACTTCATGGGGTATAAACACGGCTGAAAGTAAAAGACCTCTAAATCAGGAAGATAATTAGGCTCCACAACCAACAAAACACTGATATAGAGGTAGATCCGCTAGGAGTGATTTGATGAGAATGACTCTTCTAGCGAGATTAAACCACTGGGTTCCCCATTGGACAAATTTTTGAATTTATCTTTTCTAAAATTTGCAACCAATCTTGATCTTCGAAGGATTTTAAAGAGATGGGAATACCATGATACTGAAAGGAAGACCATTTATCCACTAGAGAAAATTGAAAAACTCTGGATATCACGTGCGGTACCTGAATTGATGAGTTCCAACCCATGATCTAACATTTCCTGTGATTGAAAACTCCCCCAGATGCATCAAGAAAATAATCTAAAACCTGTTTTAATCTGGTAGCAATAATCACAAATGCACCTCCCAACAAGAGGATGTCGTCTGCAAATTGAGAATGGTTCATATTTTGAATGAAGATGGGTTTCTCCTTGGATTTGCTAGGAGAGCTCCTCTATAGGATGGTCTCCAAGACAACCAATCAACTAGGGTCAAAGTGATAACAAACCACTTGGTTGAAGCTACTTCCAAAGAAGTTGGTCTAACAACTTGGGTGTGTTACACTAAGAGTCCACAAAGAAAGTAAGGAGATGGAAATCTATCTTATTTCTTCCATGTGACTATATAGATCCTTGATGGATTGATTGGTCACCTCTTGCAATTCTCCAAAGGAACCCCTGTCAAAGAACAATTAAAATAATACAAGACCAAGAAAAACAAACATTATAGTAGACAATCCATAGTGACACAAGAGAATTGAGTTCCAAAAATATGGTATTATGTTCTCACAAAGTTTCAACAACAAAAATAAGAAGAGGGGCTAGCCTTGTATAATTTTTATTGTAACAACTAGTTTCTACCTCCCTCGTAAAAAAATAATTGTCTTGGTTTGCTCATCCACAATTGGTTGGAGGTTGAACCATTGAATATTATTTTTTTTACATAGCTCCAAGATAAAAATGGGATAAATTTCATTTTTTGAATGCTTGACCATTTGATCTATCCACATGAGAGGTGCACCCCACTAAGAGAAAAGGTCGTGTGGTCCTTGAGGAGGTTGAATTTGGGTGAAGGAAGTTCAACGTTCAAATTGGGGACAATTTCTCCCTAAAGAATGAGCTCAAATGATCATATTTTGTCGACAATATCCTCCTTTGACTCCAACATATAGCTTGACCATTAAATGGAGGTTACGATTTGTCCCAAGAGGAACAATTTGGTTATTTGATGAACAAACTCATTAATTTTCTTTAAAGAAAAAACATCTTTGACTTGTCAAATATTTTCCCAAGGCTAGTAAACCCCAACGTCTCATTCCTTTGACCATTTGACTTTGGAAAATGTGCCCAACGATTTTATAGGAGTGGGATAATTTTTCTTTGGGAGGCAATATCTCCCTCAATATTTCATCAATAAGAATTTTGTAATATGGGTTTTGCTCATAGATTTTTTCTGCTCATTTGGAACCCATGTTATATTTTTGCCTATGGGGACCACTGCCTCGGGATCCGTGAACTACCTCAAAAGACGTGCAAATGATGAAAACTTTGTGAGGCCTCCATGTTGAGACTAAAAAATGATAATGCACCATGGCCAAGAAATGCCTACAGACTCAATAGAAAATAACCATGTGGGAAGACATAGGTGTGCATGACATAGACTGAACTAGGCCCCACAAACTACAATCACACCTACATAAGACATGTGGCTCCACACAATCATGTGTACCAATAGATATGTGCCAAGGCCTCCAATCATATCCAGAATGAGAGACATTGAGATGGGGACTGGTCATGAACGGACCAACTCTGAGAGTCTACTACAAAAGCATCCACTATAGTTTACATGGCTTCAAGTTGCATCCTTGGGCTTACATTGGTGTAGCCAAGTGAAAATATAGGGTACCTCCTAGAGAGGTAATAGGAACCGTACCTAAACTACTACTTACAATTTGCTACTTTTCGGGTTCAAAGCAATAGAGATTGTCTTCTGATATTTCACCAAGACTCAACCAATATAGATTGTCTTTTGGTCTTTTTCCAAGGCTCCCTGCCACTCTTTTAGAGATTCCAACAACTCTTAAGATTCCATCTTCTCTCAGTTCCAAAGAGCAAAGGTGAGAGCAACAACGTCAAAAAAGCCTAGATGGACTAACTTGCAACTCTGCAACAACAATAGAACTTTGTATATTCAAACTTCAATACACAACTCTAGAAATAAAGTTTATAATAGTTTAACAGCCATTTCTTGTTTCCTTGTGATGCCAGCTTAGTTGATTATTGTGCAATTTTCTAAGTTGATTGGCCTCGGGAATCACTCTTGCCCAATCAATTTTTTGCCTTTTCAACTCCACACTCCTACCAAGGCATCAATACAACAAATTAAAAATAATTGTTTTGTCAGCTAATTTTGAGCATAAAACATATAGATCTACAATATTTTAGGTGCATATCTAAAGTGAAACATAGTATATTTGCACAAAAATCGAGGTGAAATGATAAGTGTTGATTTGAATTTATCTTGTTGTCCCATCAATTCCTTAGTAGAAATAAGGAATGATAAATAAATTACAGTGAGCTAATCTGCATATTTGAAGTGTCTTCCGTGAGTACAAGTCAGATTTCTAAACTTCAAATCATGTAGGAATACCCCCGAGGCTAGTCAACAGAGTGTGAAGGGATTGTACGAGGTGATATCGATACCTTCCCTGGTTGTATTTGAGACCGTTCTAGTTTTGAGTGTTAATACCCCCAAAATTCTAGTGGAGTTATGTCCATGCTTTCCTTTCCATGTGTCGAAAGATCATATCTAAGCCCCCATAACAATCACATCCCATTCGATCATATTAAAATCTCCCCTTAGTACCCAAAGTTATGGGAAGGGATTGGGCTATCCACCACCAAAGTTGGATCTACCAAATGAGTGATTAGGAGCATACACTAAACAACAACCCCAAACCTTTCCTACCAACATTGCAATAGTCAACCAACAACAATATCTAAATTTACAATCATTGGATCCCATTTCAAAAATAAAGGCTAACCAAAACACCACAATGCACACTGCCTGGCCTCTATCTTTATTGTGACTTGTAGAGATGTATTCCCCATTTCAACAACCGCTCATCAAGGTTCATAAACTGAGACCATTAAATCTTGATTTCTTCCTTCTTAACTTACACACTATAATCATTACACAATTGTTTCCACATTGTTCTCCTTGTGCTTAATGGTTGCTTAATGGTTAGATATTTGAGGAAGTATTGCTTCTTCCACCTAGCTATTTGTCGTTGTTGTTTCCGCCTCAAGGCCATGTCTTTAACCTTCTTTCTTTGAGTAGCCATTAATGCTCATTGCATGGCTTCTCTTAGCTTTCAGAAAAAAAAAAGGGTTTTCAACAATGAATGCAAGATCCACAACTGAGAGACCACTAATCCACCTCCTTTTGGCATTAGCTTCTACAATCCAGATTCCATCTACAACAATCGTGTTCCTTGCCTTGGGTTCAACCTCAACAAGTTTTTTTACCATGTACCGTATCACTAAACTTAAAAGGGGGACTTGCAACTCCTGAGGGTTCTACCATCGCTTTGGAATTCATCAAGTCTTTGACAAACCCCTAAATGTTCATCGTTATCCACAAATCATCTAGCCTATTTTGAGACAATTTAGACACTAATAAACCATGATTTCCATAGATATTAAAGACTACTAAACCATGGCAATTCATGCATTTCAAACAAGCCATGAATTTGCAATGGGGGCCTACAAATTTGCAACAAGAGAACCATGAAAGTTCGTAAGCAAGAGACCCATGAAAATTTGTGGCAAGAGATCCAAAACTTTGCCATGAGAGACCTGCATGAAACTTTCTCGTCGTTATTATTAAAGCCAGTCTTACTGATCATACATACACGGGTGGCATACTAGATCGATCATACAATTATCTATATATTCATATGTTAGGGTATATTCATAGCTAGATTCAACGATAAGGTATTTCCTCAAACCCCACGAGCAACAATAATGTGGAGAGGATCTTTTTCTTGGTATCACAAAGGTGGGTAAAAGATCTCACAGATCAGGATCTTTTGATGGGTACTTGCTTTTGTTCCTCTTTCCTGGCTCTGAATGTAATACACTAGCTATCATTGCGTATAAGGACCCCCCTGAAAAGGCGATGGAAGGGCCTGGCCTCTTGAAGCTTGGTTCATCTAAGTGAATTCCCTAAGTGAACAAATGGCCTTAACGTCCGATCCCTTCTGGTAAGCAAGATAGTTGTAGTCAATACTGTATATCTCAATGTTAATCCGCCTAATCCAACTGAAGTTCCCAGAGCATTGGCAACATTATTGGCACCTATATTCCATGCCATGTATAACCCACACAACAATGTTAGATAAGAAAGACCTTTATTTTGAGAAGCAATTCTGCCATGGATACTCATTGNGAGGAACAATTTGGTTATTTGATGAACAAACTCATTAATTTTCTTTAAAGGAAAAACATCTTTGACTTGTCAAATATTTTCCCAAGGCTAGTAAACCCCAACGTCTCATTCCTTTGACCATTTGACTTTGGAATATGTGCCCAACGATTTTATAGGAGTGGGATAATTTTTCTTTGGGAGGCAATATCTCCCTCAATATTTCATCAATAAGAATTTTGTAATACGGGTTTTGCTCATAGATTTTTTCTGCTCATTTTGAACCCATGTTATATTTTTGCTTATGGGGACCACTGCCTCGGGATCCATGAACTACCTCAAAATACGTGCAAATGATGAAAACTTTGTGAGGCCTCCATGTTGAGACTAAAAAATGATAATGCACCATGGCCAAGAAATTCCTACATACTCAATAGAAAAGAACCATGTGGGAAGACATAGGTGTGCATGACATAGACTGAACTAGGCCCCACAAACTACAATCACACCTACATAAGACATGTGGCTCCACACAATCATGTGTACCAATAGATATGTGCCAAGGCCTCCAATCATATCCAGAATGAGAGACATTGAGATGGGGACTGGTCATGAACGGACCAACTCTGAGAGTCTACTACAAAAGCATCCACTATAGTTTACATGGCTTCAAGTTGCATCCTTGGGCTTACATTGGTGTAGCCAAGTGAAAATATAGGGTACCTCCTAGAGAGGTAATAGGAACCGTACCTAAACTACTACTTACAATTTGCTACTTTTCGGGTTCAAAGCAATAGAGATTGTCTTCTGATATTTCACCAAGACTCAACCAATATAGATTGTCTTTTGGTCTTTTTCCAAGGCTCCCTGCCACTCTTTTAGAGATTCCAACAACTCTTAAGATTCCATCTTCTCTCAGTTCCAAAGAGCAAAGGTGAGAGCAACAACGTCAAAAAAGCCTAGATGGACTAACTTGCAACTCTGCAACAACAATAGAACTTTGTATATTCAAACTTCAATACACAACTCTAGAAATAAAGTTTATAATAGTTTAACAGCCATTTCTTGTTTCCTTGTGATGCCAGCTTAGTTGATTATTGTGCAATTTTCTAAGTTGATTGGCCTCGGGAATCACTCTTGCCCAATCAATTTTTTGCCTTTTCAACTCCACACTCCTACCAAGGCATCAATACAACAAATTAAAAATAATTGTTTTGTCAGCTAATTTTGAGCATAAAACATATAGATCTACAATATTTTAGGTGCATATCTAAAGTGAAACATAGTATATTTGCACAAAAATCGAGGTGAAATGATAAGTGTTGATTTGAATTTATCTTGTTGTCCCATCAATTCCTTAGTAGAAATAAGGAATGATAAATAAATTACAGTGAGCTAATCTGCATATTTGAAGTGTCTTCCGTGAGTACAAGTCAGATTTCTAAACTTCAAATCATGTAGGAATACCCCCGAGGCTAGTCAACAGAGTGTGAAGGGATTGTACGAGGTGATATCGATACCTTCCCTGGTTGTATTTGAGACCGTTCTAGTTTTGAGTGTTAATACCCCCAAAATTCTAGTGGAGTTATGTCCATGCTTTCCTTTCCATGTGTCGAAAGATCATATCTAAGCCCCCATAACAATCACATCCCATTCGATCATATTAAAATCTCCCCTTAGTACCCAAAGTTATGGGAAGGGATTGGGCTATCCACCACCAAAGTTGGATCTACCAAATGAGTGATTAGGAGCATACACTAAACAACAACCCCAAACCTTTCCTACCAACATTGCAATAGTCAACCAACAACAATATCTAAATTTACAATCATTGGATCCCATTTCAAAAATAAAGGCTAACCAAAACACCACAATGCACACTGCCTGGCCTCTATCTTTATTGTGACTTGTAGAGATGTATTCCCCATTTCAACAACCGCTCATCAAGGTTCATAAACTGAGACCATTAAATCTTGATTTCTTCCTTCTTAACTTACACACTATAATCATTACACAATTGTTTCCACATTGTTCTCCTTGTGCTTAATGGTTGCTTAATGGTTAGATATTTGAGGAAGTATTGCTTCTTCCACCTAGCTATTTGTCGTTGTTGTTTCCGCCTCAAGGCCATGTCTTTAACCTTCTTTCTTTGAGTAGCCATTAATGCTCATTGCATGGCTTCTCTTAGCTTTCAGAAAAAAAAAAGGGTTTTCAACAATGAATGCAAGATCCACAACTGAGAGACCACTAATCCACCTCCTTTTGGCATTAGCTTCTACAATCCAGATTCCATCTACAACAATCGTGTTCCTTGCCTTGGGTTCAACCTCAACAAGTTTTTTTACCATGTACCGTATCACTAAACTTAAAAGGGGGACTTGCAACTCCTGAGGGTTCTACCATCGCTTTGGAATTCATCAAGTCTTTGACAAACCCCTAAATGTTCATCGTTATCCACAAATCATCTAGCCTATTTTGAGACAATTTAGACACTAATAAACCATGATTTCCATAGATATTAAAGACTACTAAACCATGGCAATTCATGCATTTCAAACAAGCCATGAATTTGCAATGGGGGCCTACAAATTTGCAACAAGAGAACCATGAAAGTTCGTAAGCAAGAGACCCATGAAAATTTGTGGCAAGAGATCCAAAACTTTGCCATGAGAGACCTGCATGAAACTTTCTCGTCGTTATTATTAAAGCCAGTCTTACTGATCATACATACACGGGTGGCATACTAGATCGATCATACAATTATCTATATATTCATATGTTAGGGTATATTCATAGCTAGATTCAACGATAAGGTATTTCCTCAAACCCCACGAGCAACAATAATGTGGAGAGGATCTTTTTCTTGGTATCACAAAGGTGGGTAAAAGATCTCACAGATCAGGATCTTTTGATGGGTACTTGCTTTTGTTCCTCTTTCCTGGCTCTGAATGTAATACACTAGCTATCATTGCGTATAAGGACCCCCCTGAAAAGGCGATGGAAGGGCCTGGCCTCTTGAAGCTTGGTTCATCTAAGTGAATTCCCTAAGTGAACAAATGGCCTTAACGTCCGATCCCTTCTGGTAAGCAAGATAGTTGTAGTCAATACTGTATATCTCAATGTTAATCCGCCTAATCCAACTGAAGTTCCCAGAGCATTGGCAACATTATTGGCACCTATATTCCATGCCATGTATAACCCACACAACAATGTTAGATAAGAAAGACCTTTATTTTGAGAAGCAATTCTGCCATGGATACTCATTGGAAGTCGTGACTTATCTCTCACAGTAAAAGGTGCTTAACTGCAATTGACTTTTGCTCCATTACTAGCAATTTATATCACTTTTTTCCATAAGTCATACATGTTTTCTGAATTTTGAATGTGTATTTGAACAAAAGTTGAACATTTCTCAAAATACGTAGCCGTTTCTAAACAAACCGGTTTTCAATCCGGACACAGAATTCGGTGGTCAGAAATGGTGTGTTTGACACGTATTTCGTTTCTGACAGGGTTCACCCGAAAAGAAAGTTCCTACATCGGTCTTTTAACCCCACCGATCTTTTAATTACTTGACATATGTGAATTCTAATTGTCTTTTTCATCAGTCAATAGACTCAGATTTTTTTTTAATGGGATTGTGATGGTATTTATTATTATTTTTATTTTTATTTTTTTTACTATGAGTTTTATATGTATATATCCTCAAATTTATATTGAATATTTTTATCACTTTGAAAAGGAGCTGTTTAACTATTTTATATTTTTGTTTTTTTTGTTGGAATCCAACGACATAAATCTGCGCAAAATCATAATTTTTTGTTGTTTAAATTGTATTTTTGAATGTTTAAATGGATTTAGCGTTTTAAAACCCACAGGGTACTCGGATTATACAAATCTAACCATCAAAATCTGTAGATTCAACAATTTTTCACTGAATTTTAGTTAAATATCCTTGAAAATATTCTTGAAAAAGAACAAAAACATAAAACGTTTAGACTATAACCTCTGGAAATAAGTACTTTTATTAATAAATTAAGGCAAGAGAATTGATGGCTTTTGCTAAAGCTCTGAACACTTGTTTTGCAAATCTTTGCAAGATTTGCCAGACCAATCTTCATCTTCTAGGTATGTTGCTGTAAACATTTGATATATAAGATATCCTACCCACTCTTTTAACAAATTTAAAAATAAAATATAACAAGATCCTTACACACAACAGATTTCAGGACTTTGCATAACCTGGTTATTTATCGGGTTTGTAAGGACGACATGTTTATTTTTTAGTGTATTGTTTCTACTTTTTCCCCACGTGGATGTGAGTTCTATGCAATCCGTGTAAATTTGTATGAGAGTATATTAAATTATTGGATTGGGAATATTCAAAGTTTTGTAAGAAAATTGAGGGATTGATTTAAATTTTGTTGGAAATGGAAAAGACTACATAATTTTTTTGATAATCCTCAGTTCAATTTTGTCTTTTTTAATTGTGAGAGAAGGAAGACACGTAGAATTGTGAATTGTTTTGGGACATACTTTATTTTTAACTTTGGTTTTTTTTGTACATTATTTGTTTTTTAAAGAGTGCCTTATGAAATGGACTTTACAATCTATGAATTTTTCTTTTTAATAAAATTATTTTGTCCTTCAAAATATATCTTAATAAAATTAAAATAAATTTCATGCAACTCTTTTNAACCATGTGGGAAGACATAGGTGTGCATGACATAGACTGAACTAGGCCCCACAAACTACAATCACACCTACATAAGACATGTGGCTCCACACAATCATGTGTACCAATAGATATGTGCCAAGGCCTCCAATCATATCCAGAATGAGAGACATTGAGATGGGGACTGGTCATGAACGGACCAACTCTGAGAGTCTACTACAAAAGCATCCACTATAGTTTACATGGCTTCAAGTTGCATCCTTGGGCTTACATTGGTGTAGCCAAGTGAAAATATAGGGTACCTCCTAGAGAGGTAATAGGAACCGTACCTAAACTACTACTTACAATTTGCTACTTTTCGGGTTCAAAGCAATAGAGATTGTCTTCTGATATTTCACCAAGACTCAACCAATATAGATTGTCTTTTGGTCTTTTTCCAAGGCTCCCTGCCACTCTTTTAGAGATTCCAACAACTCTTAAGATTCCATCTTCTCTCAGTTCCAAAGAGCAAAGGTGAGAGCAACAACGTCAAAAAAGCCTAGATGGACTAACTTGCAACTCTGCAACAACAATAGAACTTTGTATATTCAAACTTCAATACACAACTCTAGAAATAAAGTTTATAATAGTTTAACAGCCATTTCTTGTTTCCTTGTGATGCCAGCTTAGTTGATTATTGTGCAATTTTCTAAGTTGATTGGCCTCGGGAATCACTCTTGCCCAATCAATTTTTTGCCTTTTCAACTCCACACTCCTACCAAGGCATCAATACAACAAATTAAAAATAATTGTTTTGTCAGCTAATTTTGAGCATAAAACATATAGATCTACAATATTTTAGGTGCATATCTAAAGTGAAACATAGTATATTTGCACAAAAATCGAGGTGAAATGATAAGTGTTGATTTGAATTTATCTTGTTGTCCCATCAATTCCTTAGTAGAAATAAGGAATGATAAATAAATTACAGTGAGCTAATCTGCATATTTGAAGTGTCTTCCGTGAGTACAAGTCAGATTTCTAAACTTCAAATCATGTAGGAATACCCCCGAGGCTAGTCAACAGAGTGTGAAGGGATTGTACGAGGTGATATCGATACCTTCCCTGGTTGTATTTGAGACCGTTCTAGTTTTGAGTGTTAATACCCCCAAAATTCTAGTGGAGTTATGTCCATGCTTTCCTTTCCATGTGTCGAAAGATCATATCTAAGCCCCCATAACAATCACATCCCATTCGATCATATTAAAATCTCCCCTTAGTACCCAAAGTTATGGGAAGGGATTGGGCTATCCACCACCAAAGTTGGATCTACCAAATGAGTGATTAGGAGCATACACTAAACAACAACCCCAAACCTTTCCTACCAACATTGCAATAGTCAACCAACAACAATATCTAAATTTACAATCATTGGATCCCATTTCAAAAATAAAGGCTAACCAAAACACCACAATGCACACTGCCTGGCCTCTATCTTTATTGTGACTTGTAGAGATGTATTCCCCATTTCAACAACCGCTCATCAAGGTTCATAAACTGAGACCATTAAATCTTGATTTCTTCCTTCTTAACTTACACACTATAATCATTACACAATTGTTTCCACATTGTTCTCCTTGTGCTTAATGGTTGCTTAATGGTTAGATATTTGAGGAAGTATTGCTTCTTCCACCTAGCTATTTGTCGTTGTTGTTTCCGCCTCAAGGCCATGTCTTTAACCTTCTTTCTTTGAGTAGCCATTAATGCTCATTGCATGGCTTCTCTTAGCTTTCAGAAAAAAAAAAGGGTTTTCAACAATGAATGCAAGATCCACAACTGAGAGACCACTAATCCACCTCCTTTTGGCATTAGCTTCTACAATCCAGATTCCATCTACAACAATCGTGTTCCTTGCCTTGGGTTCAACCTCAACAAGTTTTTTTACCATGTACCGTATCACTAAACTTAAAAGGGGGACTTGCAACTCCTGAGGGTTCTACCATCGCTTTGGAATTCATCAAGTCTTTGACAAACCCCTAAATGTTCATCGTTATCCACAAATCATCTAGCCTATTTTGAGACAATTTAGACACTAATAAACCATGATTTCCATAGATATTAAAGACTACTAAACCATGGCAATTCATGCATTTCAAACAAGCCATGAATTTGCAATGGGGGCCTACAAATTTGCAACAAGAGAACCATGAAAGTTCGTAAGCAAGAGACCCATGAAAATTTGTGGCAAGAGATCCAAAACTTTGCCATGAGAGACCTGCATGAAACTTTCTCGTCGTTATTATTAAAGCCAGTCTTACTGATCATACATACACGGGTGGCATACTAGATCGATCATACAATTATCTATATATTCATATGTTAGGGTATATTCATAGCTAGATTCAACGATAAGGTATTTCCTCAAACCCCACGAGCAACAATAATGTGGAGAGGATCTTTTTCTTGGTATCACAAAGGTGGGTAAAAGATCTCACAGATCAGGATCTTTTGATGGGTACTTGCTTTTGTTCCTCTTTCCTGGCTCTGAATGTAATACACTAGCTATCATTGCGTATAAGGACCCCCCTGAAAAGGCGATGGAAGGGCCTGGCCTCTTGAAGCTTGGTTCATCTAAGTGAATTCCCTAAGTGAACAAATGGCCTTAACGTCCGATCCCTTCTGGTAAGCAAGATAGTTGTAGTCAATACTGTATATCTCAATGTTAATCCGCCTAATCCAACTGAAGTTCCCAGAGCATTGGCAACATTATTGGCACCTATATTCCATGCCATGTATAACCCACACAACAATGTTAGATAAGAAAGACCTTTATTTTGAGAAGCAATTCTGCCATGGATACTCATTGCAAGTCGTGACTTATCTCTCACAGTAAAAGGTGCTTAACTGCAATTGACTTTTGCTCCATTACTAGCAATTTATATCATTTTTTTCCATAAGTCATACATGTTTTCTGAATTTTGAATGTGTATTTGAACAAAAGTTGAACATTTCTCAAAATACGTAGCCGTTTCTAAACAAACTGGTTTTCAATCCGGACACAGAATTCGGTGGTCAGAAATGGTGTGTTTGACACGTATTTCGTTTATGACAGGGTTCACCAGAAAAGAAAGTTCCTACATCGGTTTTTTAACCCCACCGATCTTTTAATTACTGACATATGTGAATTATATGTATATATCCTCAAATTTATATTGAATATTTTTATCACTTTGAAAAGGAGTTGTCTAACTATTTTATATTTTTGTTTTTCTTGTTGGAATCCAACGACATAAATCTGCACAAAATCATAATTTTTTGTTGTTTAAATTGTATTTTTGAATGTTTAAATGGATTTAGCGTTTTAAAACCCACAGGGTACTCGGATTATATAGATCTAACCATCGAAATCTGTAGATTCAACAATTTCTCACTGAATTTCAATTAAATATCCTTGAAAATATTCTTGAAAAAAAACAAAAACATAAAACGTTTAGACTATAACCTCTGGAAATAAGTACTTTTATTAATAAATTAATGTTTATACACAATTATTTTCAATATTAAATATGTGTGAGAGTAACAGACCAGGCAAGAGAATTGATGGCTTTTGCTAAAGCTTTGAACACTTGTTTTGCAAATCTTTGCAAGATTTGCCAGACCAATCTTCATCTTCTAGGTATGTTGCTGTAAACATTTGATATATAAGATATCCTACCCACTCTTTTAACAAATTTAAAAATAAAATATAACAAGATCCTTACACACAACAGATTTCAGGACTTTGCATAACCTGGTTATTTATCGGGTTTGTAAGGACGACATGTTTATTTTTTAGTGTATTGTTTCTACTTTTTCCCCACGTGGATGTGAGTTCTATGCAATCCGTGTAAATTTGTATGAGAGTATATTAAATTATTGGATTGGGAATATTCAAAGTTTTGTAAGAAAATTGAGGGATTGATTTAAATTTTGTTGGAAATGGAAAAGACTACATAATTTTTTTGATAATCCTCAGTTCAATTTTGTCTTTTTTAATTGTGAGAGAAGGAAGACACGTAGAATTGTGAATTGTTTTGGGACATACTTTATTTTTAACTTTGGTTTTTTTTGTACATTATTTGTTTTTTAAAGAGTGCCTTATGAAATGGACTTTACAATCTATGAATTTTTCTTTTTAATAAAATTATTTTGTCCTTCAAAATATATCTTAATAAAATTAAAATAAATTTCATGCAACTCTTTTGTCATTTTTAGCAGTTAATTCTTTTCTCATTTGTAATTGTGGTATTTCTTTTGTCATTTTTAGCAGTTAATTCTTTTCTCATTTGTAATTGTGGTATTTTTAGTAGTTAATTCTTTTCTCATTTGTAATTGTGGTTGTGGAATTTAGGTTAAAAATAACTCTTTGTTTTAAGGACAAAATATATCTTAATAAATTAAAATGCAACTCTTTTCTCATTTTTAGTAGTTAATTTTTTTCTCACTTGTAATTGTGGAATTTAGATTAAAAATAAAATTTTGTTTTAAGTTTTAAAAATAATTATAATAATAAATAAGAGTTTCAACAAAAGGTAATATGATCATATCTTGTAATTGTGGTTGTGGACTTTGGGTTAAAAATAAAACTTTGTTTTAAGTTTTAAAAATAATTATAATAATAGATAAGGGTTTTAACAAAAGGTAATATGATTGGATATATGNTGAACACTTGTTTTGCAAATCTTTGCAAGATTTGCCAGACCAATCTTCATCTTCTAGGTATGTTGCTGTAAACATTTGATATATAAGATATCCTACCCACTCTTTTAACAAATTTAAAAATAAAATATAACAAGATCCTTACACACAACAGATTTCAGGACTTTGCATAACCTGGTTATTTATCGGGTTTGTAAGGACGACATGTTTATTTTTTAGTGTATTGTTTCTACTTTTTCCCCACGTGGATGTGAGTTCTATGCAATCCGTGTAAATTTGTATGAGAGTATATTAAATTATTGGATTGGGAATATTCAAAGTTTTGTAAGAAAATTGAGGGATTGATTTAAATTTTGTTGGAAATGGAAAAGACTACATAATTTTTTTGATAATCCTCAGTTCAATTTTGTCTTTTTTAATTGTGAGAGAAGGAAGACACGTAGAATTGTGAATTGTTTTGGGACATACTTTATTTTTAACTTTGGTTTTTTTTGTACATTATTTGTTTTTTAAAGAGTGCCTTATGAAATGGACTTTACAATCTATGAATTTTTCTTTTTAATAAAATTATTTTGTCCTTCAAAATATATCTTAATAAAATTAAAATAAATTTCATGCAACTCTTTTCTCATTTTTAGCAGTTAATTCTTTTCTCATTTGTAATTGCGATATTTTTAATAGTTAATTCTTTTCTCATTTATAATTGTGGTTGTGGAATTTAGGTTAAAAATAACTCTTTGTTTTAAGGACAAAATATATCTTAATAAATTAAAATAAATTTCATGCAACTCTTTTCTCATTTTTAGTAGTTAATTTTTTTCTCACTTGTAATTGTGGAATTTAGATTAAAAATAAAACTTTGTTTTAAGTTTTAAAAATAATTATAATAATAAATAAGAGTTTCAACAAAAGGTAATATGGTCATATCTTGTAATTGTGGTTGTGGATTTTAGGTTAAAAATAAAACTTTGTTTTAAGTTTTAAAAATAATTATAATAATAGATAAGGGTTTTAACAAAAGGTAATATGATTGGATATATGCAATGTGGAAGTTAAAGAATTAATGAATAAATATTGACATGATATATATTCAAGTGATTGACATTTTCATTCAATTATTTTTATAAGGCCTTAAAAAAATTGGATGAAGGTAGTATGATAGGATATAGGTAGTGTGGAAGTTAATGAGTTAATAACAAATGTTATACATATTTAAGTGATTGATATTTTCATTCAATTATCTTTATAAGGCCTTGAATGAATTGGATGATGCTTGCCCAAGGTCATGACTATTGAAGCTATGAAAAAACCATCTAAATTTTTTATGTGATCTTCATTGATAGGAGAAACTATAGAACCAACATGAGCTACATTGGTAGGACGAGATATTGGCTAACGATGAAGGGAATTTTCTTCATAGAAAAATAAAGAAACATATACATCTTCGTTGCATTAATGGAAACTATGTAATCCTTTGAGAAATAGTTTTATATGATATTTGCTGCGAATTTGTCGAAGGAAGCATTAAAAGAGAGAACTTTAAATAACACATTGTTATTGATGTGTGTGATGAAGCATTGAAAGAGGTATTTTCTATATGGCAACATTTGAAATATTAATATCCTTAATTGATTTGGCTTTAACATGACCATATTTTCAAAAA
>JZKD02S0650920.1:0-15573 GCA_000966675.3 Picea glauca | reverse complement strand
AAATCTACATTGCAATGGACTTTCCTTGGAGGGGTGTATTCTTTTCCAAATCAAGGAAACATAATGGATTGATTAAATCGACGTGCTCAATAGCTAGAATAAATATGACAGAGACTCGTGCCTTTGGAATGGATTACATTTCATAGAATTACAAAATTTTAGAAAGGTGGTCATATAAGTGAATCTCACTAAAAAATTCATTTGTGGAAACTTGAGTTATCTGATTTGGAAATTGATACAAGAGTATTGGGTCCAACCTACTCAATTTTAGAAGCACGTGCAACAACGAATTATTTCCTATATGTAGCTAGAAATCATATTCACATAGGTGAATCATATATCATGCTTGCAAGTGGCACAAATATTTTTATTTTCTGACAAGTGCGGGTGGGCTTATTGCATGTAAGTCCCTTTCAAAGAGAAATGATGACCCACAAACAACTTCGAGACCATGGGACAAAGATCGTGATGTATTTTTCATGGGTGAAGGTCCTAGCATGCTAGTGAGCTTAATATGAACTCAATTACAATAGATATTTCTTTTATGGTACTGATCAATGCAAAATGTACAACATAAGAAGAATAATAGAAATCACGGTTGAGCCTTAGATTCATAATGAAATGGAAACCTGATCATTGATGTCACATTGAATGATTTGAATTATTTATCCATTCAAGATAGATTGTCTGGAATGCTTTCATTTTGAAGGGACATGAGCGTAGAGGCATTACTTATCCCTTTTTATGAGCAACATTCAAGTTAATCAAATATCTTGCCCCGTGATAAATTTAGTTTTGAGTTAGAGAAAATTTATATTTGTAAATATTCAAAGATCATTTTAGACTATGAGCATGGGGATTTTGATAAACATAGTTTTTCTTTTCTCCAAACCGGGTTATGGAAAGCCTTGAGCATGCGAGGAAGAGAGGATCTCCCATACTAGTCGAGTACCTTGGTGGGATGCTTATCACATTACGAATCCATATTCTAATGGGTTTGGAGTTTCAGAGTGGATTCAAAAGTGTTTGGAAGATGCAGGAGTTTCACCAGAGGAGATAAATTCCTCCCTGCATGTTTTAATGAAGGCTTACTAGTACTGTAGAATTACTTAAAATAGTTTCCTATATTTTAATGTGAATTTGATAGAAATTATTATAATGAATCTTACCCAAGGCTTACTGATCTATTATCATATTGTCAATAACATTGCAGATCAACTATATCAATGCTCATGCCACATCAACCCTAGCAGGATATCTGACATAGGTTAAAGCTATCAAGAACATTTTCAAGGATACTTCTAGCATCAAAATGAATGGAACAAAGGTGAAGAATTCATTAGAGATTAGATACTTAGGTTGAATGTAATGTTTTGTTTGAAATTAGTACATAGGAGTTATGAATTTTTTTGAATGTATATTAAGAATGAAGACATGTTGCTCCCATATGAGACCTTACAACACTGCAACTTGAAAGTATTTTGAAACTCATTAAAATGAATTGCAACAAGTGCATGCAACCTTTGGTAAATTATTTTTCTTAGCTCCAAAAGTTGTACGATTGTTTTCATATGTTTCTGACACTGAGTATGGATTAATTTTCTAGTGTATGATCAAGAAATGCATCGGTGCTTCTGGTGCACTGGAAGAAATCACAACCTTAAAGGCTATCACCATCGTGTGGCATTTTTAAGTTTCTTACTTGCATGCCAAATACCGGCTAATAACTACATAAAAATGAGTCCGGATTTTCTTTTTGATGTGTCAGAGGTATACAGTTTGAGTGGGTCTAATGGTTAAGAACATGTGTTTCTTCTTAAAAGCTTACAAGTTCAAATCCATAGGGGATAGGGTATGTTGTTACCTTAAAATCAAATTATTATTCTTATTATTAATACATGTGGTTGTTGTTTTCACTTTTTCTACATATTTTCCCAGATTTCAAAAAGACAACATTGCACTGAATGCCATCCTTTCATTCAAAAACAATAGTCAAGGTATGTGCATAAGAAATACTCACATCCATGCAAATCCTAGAAAAAATGATGTAAAGCTATGGTAGTTTTGTTACATGATCAATAACTTGGAGGTGTTTGTCAAGGATAATTATGATGTTCCACTTGTAATATGTGGGGACTTCAATTCTTTGCCTGGAAGTGCCCCCTACTCACTTCTTACCAAAGGCTATGTCCATCCATCGCTTCGACAAGGAAATTTCGGATTATGATCCATCTGGGAAGCTTGCTCAATGATTTCACCATACAATACCTTTAGCAAGTGCTTATTATTCCTATTCTAAATGCGATGTTTCCTAGGTAGACATCAAGAAGAAAATGAATGGTGAAACAGGGGAGCCTCGTTTCACTAACTTTGCTAAGAATTTTCGGGGAACGTTGGATTACATACTCTACAGCACCATGAATTTGAAGGTGGTATCGTTGTTGGAGTTGATCGACGAGGAGGAGGTGAAGGACGATGGACTTCCTTCACTTAATTGTTCTTCTGATCACATTCCAATTGCAACCAAGTTTCATTACATCTCTAATAAAAAACCTGCAAATATAAATAAGATTTGTAGCGATGATGGAAAATTACAGGAAAATTTATTGAAAGTGCACAAAACTAAAAAGAATTAGGAGACAAACTACTTGTATTACTGTCTGTTGAATCTGTTCATTATCTGTATATAAAATGAGTAGACCTATTTTGTTGTTGTCTTTTGAATCAAATTTTGTTGTTGTTGGCATGTTTTGTGTTTATCAAATTGTCCTCTATAGTGATGAGGATGGAGTGATCAAAAGTGATACTCCTCTTATTGGTGGTTCTCTGGACAATATCCTTCCTTTTCTAATCATAGGTGATCGCATATATGTCATCTACTTTGCCCACAGGTTAAGGAATATGTTGAACCCCCCATGTGAGTGTATTCCCCAGACTTCCGATGGTGTACACTTGTTCAAGGTTGGATTCTTGAACTTCCTCATTATGCTCTGAGGGCCCATCTTCTGTTTGTCTCTCATCGATGTTTTGGGCACCGATTGAAATAGAGGTGTCGGGGATGGACTCGATACTTAATTTTTCATCGACCATTGAAACATCTATTTCTTGCTGCAGAGATCCTTCCTTCGGCTCACCTGAACCCAGGTCATCCTTCGACCTGTCCTCTTGGGTCTCTGGTGCATCGAGTATTTTAGTGTGTGGGACCTCCTATGTTTGAACTTCGGGAGTGGGAGGAGATGTAATTTTAGGTATTTTTTCTTCTTCAACATGCATAGGAGTCCCAAGCGATACCTCAGGGCTCTCATCATCGTCATATATTTTTATTAACTCCCACAGAGGGGGTCTGATGCAATTGTTTTCACCTATACCCCAACTATCTCAGGCTAAGTTGACATGTTCGTCAGCGATCCGATTAGTGGTGTTGTGAATTTTAGACCATCCATCCCGACAATTTAATTGATGTCTATCATTTTAGGGCCGCTTGGGCTTGTCTGGATTTCACTCGAGTTGTCGACAAGGAGCATCGACATCCTGATGAGGTCCAGGTTATCATGCATATGATCCATTATTTGCTGGGCTTGTTCATACATGAGTAACCCTCTCTCCCGCACATCCTGAGCCTCAATGAAATTTATTTCCTATATCGAGACTACCAGGGGAATCTCTGTTGTTTCTATCGCTCCCTTGGGGACTTCTACCGCTTCGGATGCTATCATTTCTTCTTTGGATCTGAGCTGATTTCTCTAGAATTGTTTCTTGTTCATCCAGGTTCATGGCTTTGAACCTGGTCATCTTTGGGTCGACCATCCTCGCCACCACTTCATCCCAATCCTGAGAATTTTCTGTGAATACCTTGTTGGTGTACAAATATGTTCAATATATATCTTACACTCATTTAAATGTCAATCTGGGATTCGTAATCAATAGAGTTGATGCACTATATGTGCCGATAAAAGATAGGTTCCTATGTATGATGAGTATAGCATAAAGAAGAAACAATCAATACCAATACTCTATTTTACAACTTTTTAATCTATCTTCCTCACACAACTTAAAGATCAGAAAACAAAACTCATAAACATAATCCAACAAGCATGTGATCTAAAGGTTTTTTCTCAGGTAATGGATCTATCCATTCAAAGGCTCGTGAAATAAAAGAGATGGACTTTACATATGTCCCCTTGTGGAAACTAAACTAATCGACAATTAACACTCTGTTTTAGGATATCCAAATGCTTCACACAACTTCAAACTTAGCAAAGAAAACCGATAATAAAAATTCTCAAGAAAAACAATCAATCAAAGGATTCTATCTTAAGGAACAAGTCTATTCATTCCAGGTTTATGAATTAAAGAGATTAATTTGATAAGCTTGTCTCCTGTAGCAATCAAAACAATAAACTGTAATCAATTTTTTGCACACAGTATTCAAAAGGAAATCATTCATAACTTAATCAATTATAGAAGAAACTATTTGTCCCTGCACAGGAAACACTAGGGGTGTTAAGATTCTCCATTTAATGGTCCATGTAGGGTGAATGATGGGATCTTAACTGTTCCTGTACTTGCAAAATGGAAACAAATGGTTAAGCACACAACTTAGCAAATGATTGTTCACACATACTTAGAATAATAAATGCTCACTCATAAATGATGGACATATACATAATTATCACAAATATATATTGCACATTATCAAATGTATGACTGAAATGCAACATAAATGAATTATGCTAACTAGTTTTACAATTAAACTATGAAACTGTTTCACTCGCACACAAATAGAATTGCATTCACAAAATAATTACAAAGGAGCTTACCTTGGTTGGATCGGTGGTCCCTTGCCGTGCCAACAAGGAAGTTCAAAGAAACTTACAGAACAATAAACTTTAAAAAACACATGGAATTGATGAATTTAACTTCATATTAATTCTTCAGCAAAATTTTTTACAGAGATCACATGTTCATAAATCCAATCTGCAACATAACAATTCCTCTCCCTTTTGGCTTAGCCATCACTCAATTTATATGATTTTTACATTACAAATTTAGATCTAGACAATCCAATCCAAATAAAAACAATTTTCCATCAATGTAGGTCGAGTACAACCACTATCTAATCAAGGAAATGTTGTTCCCACGAATCTGGGCATGATCTTAGAAATTCTGGAAAATTGGAAAAGATTGAGGATGGATCGTTCCCCCTGATCTGGATGTCCACATGTGTGATATATGGAGATTCTGGCCCATGAGTCTAAATGAAAACACGGCTCTAGAAAAAACCCATGTCCCCAAATTTTTAGATTGATCGTCATCGACCCATAAATCGAGGTTAAAATCGAGTACTGGAATGTTGGTACCAAAATCTTGTAGGTAGTTGTTTAGTACCAGAATACACATAGGTTGGTACCGGAATAGGCTAGTACTGGATCACACTATGACTTGTAGTAACGGAATGATGAGATACTAGAATATTCTGCTCATGAGTCAAACTATTAGGATTGTGCAAGATAAAACACTTTAATCAAATTAATTCAAGAAAGTTAAACAAAACATGCTTTAAATCATCAATTACCTCTAGTGAACATGAACTAGGCCATTAGGTATGTGTTTGGGAGTAAATGTCAAGTATGGGCTTATAACATAGGAAAAANAAATCTACATTGCAATGGACTTTCCTTGGAGGGGTGTATTCTTTTCCAAATCAAGGAAACATAATGGATTGATTAAATCGACGTGCTCAATAGCTAGAATAAATATGACAGAGACTCGTGCCTTTGGAATGGATTACATTTCATAGAATTACAAAATTTTAGAAAGGTGGTCATATAAGTGAATCTCACTAAAAAATTCATTTGTGGAAACTTGAGTTATCTGATTTGGAAATTGATACAAGAGTATTGGGTCCAACCTACTCAATTTTAGAAGCACGTGCAACAACGAATTATTTCCTATATGTAGCTAGAAATCATATTCACATAGGTGAATCATATATCATGCTTGCAAGTGGCACAAATATTTTTATTTTCTGACAAGTGCGGGTGGGCTTATTGCATGTAAGTCCCTTTCAAAGAGAAATGATGACCCACAAACAACTTCGAGACCATGGGACAAAGATCGTGATGTATTTTTCATGGGTGAAGGTCCTAGCATGCTAGTGAGCTTAATATGAACTCAATTACAATAGATATTTCTTTTATGGTACTGATCAATGCAAAATGTACAACATAAGAAGAATAATAGAAATCACGGTTGAGCCTTAGATTCATAATGAAATGGAAACCTGATCATTGATGTCACATTGAATGATTTGAATTATTTATCCATTCAAGATAGATTGTCTGGAATGCTTTCATTTTGAAGGGACATGAGCGTAGAGGCATTACTTATCCCTTTTTATGAGCAACATTCAAGTTAATCAAATATCTTGCCCCGTGATAAATTTAGTTTTGAGTTAGAGAAAATTTATATTTGTAAATATTCAAAGATCATTTTAGACTATGAGCATGGGGATTTTGATAAACATAGTTTTTCTTTTCTCCAAACCGGGTTATGGAAAGCCTTGAGCATGCGAGGAAGAGAGGATCTCCCATACTAGTCGAGTACCTTGGTGGGATGCTTATCACATTACGAATCCATATTCTAATGGGTTTGGAGTTTCAGAGTGGATTCAAAAGTGTTTGGAAGATGCAGGAGTTTCACCAGAGGAGATAAATTCCTCCCTGCATGTTTTAATGAAGGCTTACTAGTACTGTAGAATTACTTAAAATAGTTTCCTATATTTTAATGTGAATTTGATAGAAATTATTATAATGAATCTTACCCAAGGCTTACTGATCTATTATCATATTGTCAATAACATTGCAGATCAACTATATCAATGCTCATGCCACATCAACCCTAGCAGGATATCTGACATAGGTTAAAGCTATCAAGAACATTTTCAAGGATACTTCTAGCATCAAAATGAATGGAACAAAGGTGAAGAATTCATTAGAGATTAGATACTTAGGTTGAATGTAATGTTTTGTTTGAAATTAGTACATAGGAGTTATGAATTTTTTTGAATGTATATTAAGAATGAAGACATGTTGCTCCCATATGAGACCTTACAACACTGCAACTTGAAAGTATTTTGAAACTCATTAAAATGAATTGCAACAAGTGCATGCAACCTTTGGTAAATTATTTTTCTTAGCTCCAAAAGTTGTACGATTGTTTTCATATGTTTCTGACACTGAGTATGGATTAATTTTCTAGTGTATGATCAAGAAATGCATCGGTGCTTCTGGTGCACTGGAAGAAATCACAACCTTAAAGGCTATCACCATCGTGTGGCATTTTTAAGTTTCTTACTTGCATGCCAAATACCGGCTAATAACTACATAAAAATGAGTCCGGATTTTCTTTTTGATGTGTCAGAGGTATACAGTTTGAGTGGGTCTAATGGTTAAGAACATGTGTTTCTTCTTAAAAGCTTACAAGTTCAAATCCATAGGGGATAGGGTATGTTGTTACCTTAAAATCAAATTATTATTCTTATTATTAATACATGTGGTTGTTGTTTTCACTTTTTCTACATATTTTCCCAGATTTCAAAAAGACAACATTGCACTGAATGCCATCCTTTCATTCAAAAACAATAGTCAAGGTATGTGCATAAGAAATACTCACATCCATGCAAATCCTAGAAAAAATGATGTAAAGCTATGGTAGTTTTGTTACATGATCAATAACTTGGAGGTGTTTGTCAAGGATAATTATGATGTTCCACTTGTAATATGTGGGGACTTCAATTCTTTGCCTGGAAGTGCCCCCTACTCACTTCTTACCAAAGGCTATGTCCATCCATCGCTTCGACAAGGAAATTTCGGATTATGATCCATCTGGGAAGCTTGCTCAATGATTTCACCATACAATACCTTTAGCAAGTGCTTATTATTCCTATTCTAAATGCGATGTTTCCTAGGTAGACATCAAGAAGAAAATGAATGGTGAAACAGGGGAGCCTCGTTTCACTAACTTTGCTAAGAATTTTCGGGGAACGTTGGATTACATACTCTACAGCACCATGAATTTGAAGGTGGTATCGTTGTTGGAGTTGATCGACGAGGAGGAGGTGAAGGACGATGGACTTCCTTCACTTAATTGTTCTTCTGATCACATTCCAATTGCAACCAAGTTTCATTACATCTCTAATAAAAAACCTGCAAATATAAATAAGATTTGTAGCGATGATGGAAAATTACAGGAAAATTTATTGAAAGTGCACAAAACTAAAAAGAATTAGGAGACAAACTACTTGTATTACTGTCTGTTGAATCTGTTCATTATCTGTATATAAAATGAGTAGACCTATTTTGTTGTTGTCTTTTGAATCAAATTTTGTTGTTGTTGGCATGTTTTGTGTTTATCAAATTGTCCTCTATAGTGATGAGGATGGAGTGATCAAAAGTGATACTCCTCTTATTGGTGGTTCTCTGGACAATATCCTTCCTTTTCTAATCATAGGTGATCGCATATATGTCATCTACTTTGCCCACAGGTTAAGGAATATGTTGAACCCCCCATGTGAGTGTATTCCCCAGACTTCCGATGGTGTACACTTGTTCAAGGTTGGATTCTTGAACTTCCTCATTATGCTCTGAGGGCCCATCTTCTGTTTGTCTCTCATCGAGGTTTTGGGAACCGATTGAAATAGAGGTGTCGGGGATGGACTCGATACTTAATTTTTCATCAACCATTGAAACGTCTATTTCTTGCTGCAGAGCTCCTTCCTTCGGCTCACCTGAACCCAGGTCATCCTTCGACCTGTCCTCTTGGGTCTCTAGTGCATCGGGTATTTTAGTGTGTGGGACCTCCTAAGTTTGAACTTCGGGAGTGGGAGGAGATGTAATTTTAGGTATTTTTTCTTCTTCAACATGCATAGGAGTCCCAAGCGATACCTCAGGGCTCTCATCATCATCATATATTTTTATTAACTCCCACAGAGGGGGTCTGATGCAATTGTTTTCACTGATACCCCAACTATCTCAGGCTGAGTTGACATGTTCGTCAGCGATCCGATTAGTGGTGTTGTGAATTTTAGACCATCCATCCCGACAATTTCATTGATGTCTATCATTTTAGGGCCACTTGGGCCTGTCTGGATTTCACTCAAGTTGTCGACAGGGAGCATCGACATCCTGATGAGGTCCAAGTTATCATGCATATGATCCATTATTTGTTGGGCTTGTTCATACATGAGTAACCCTCTCTCCCACACATCCTGAGCCTCAATGAAATTTATTTCCTATATCGAGACTACCAGAGGAATCTCTGTTGTTTCTATCGCTCCCTTGAGGACTTCTATCGCTTCGGATGCTATCATTTCTTCTTTGGATCTGAGCTGATTTCTCTAGAATTGTTTCCTGTTCATCCAGGTTCATGGCTTTGAACCTGGTCATCTTTGGGTCGACCATCCTCGCCACCACTTCATCCCAATCCTGAGAATTTTATGTGAAGACCTTGTTGGTGTACAAATATGTTCAATATATATCTTACACTCATTTAAATGTCAATCTGGGATTCATAATCAATAGAGTTGATGCACTATATGTGCCGATAAAAGATAGGTTCCTATGTCTGATGAGTATAGCATAAAGAAGAAACAATCAATACCAATACTCTATTTTACAACTTTTTAATCTATCTTCCTCACACAACTTAAAGATCAGAAAACAAAACTCATAAACATAATCCAAAAAGCATGTGATCTAAAGGTTTTTTATCAGGTAATGGATCTATCCATTCAAAGGCTCGTGAAATAAAAGAGATGGACTTTACATCTGTCCCCTTGTGGAAACTAAACTAATCGACAATTAACACTCTGTTTTAGGATATCCAAATGCTTCACACAACTTCAAACTTAGCAAAGAAAACCGATAATAAAACTTCTCAAGAAAAACAATCAATCAAAGGATTCTATCTTAAGGAACAAGTCTATTCATTCCAGGTTTATGAATTAAAGAGATGAATTTGAGAAGCTTGTCTCCTGTAGCAATCAAAACAATAAACTGTAATCAATTTTCTGCACACAGTATTCAAAAGGAAATCATTCATAGCTTAATCAATTATAGAAGAAACTATTTGTCCCTGCACAGGAAACACTAGGGGTGTTAAGATTCTCCATTTAATGGTCCATGTAGGGTGAATGATGGGATCTTAACTGTTCCTGTACTTGCAAAATGGAAACAAATGGTTAAGCACACAACTTAGCAAATGATTGTTCACACATACTTAGAATAATAAATGCTCACTCATAAATGATGGACATATACATAATTATCACAAATATATATTGCACATTATCAAATGTATGACTGAAATGCAACATAAATGAATTATGCTAACTAGTTTTACAATTAAACTATGAAACTGTTTCACTCGCACACAAATAGAATTGCATTCACAAAATAATTACAAAGGAGCTTACCTTGGTTGGATCGGTGGTCCCTTGCCGTGCCAACAAGGAAGTTCAAAGAAACTTACAGAACAATAAACTTTAAAAAACACATGGAATTGATGAATTTAACTTCATATTAATTCTTCAGCAAAATTTTTTACAGAGATCACATGTTCATAAATCCAATCTGCAACATAACAATTCCTCTCCCTTTTGGCTTAGCCATCACTCAATTTATATGATTTTTACATTACAAATTTAGATCTAGACAATCCAATCCAAATAAAAACAATTTTCCATCAATGTAGGTCGAGTACAACCACTATCTAATCAAGGAAATGTTGTTCCCACGAATCTGGGCATGATCTTAGAAATTCTGGAAAATTGGAAAAGATTGAGGATGGATCGTTCCCCCTGATCTGGATGTCCACATGTGTGATATATGGAGATTCTGGCCCATGAGTCTAAATGAAAACACGGCTCTAGAAAAAACCCATGTCCCCAAATTTTTAGATTGATCGTCATCGACCCATAAATCGAGGTTAAAATCGAGTACTGGAATGTTGGTACCAAAATCTTGTAGGTAGTTGTTTAGTACCAGAATACACATAGGTTGGTACCGGAATAGGCTAGTACTGGATCACACTATGACTTGTAGTAACGGAATGATGAGATACTAGAATATTCTGCTCATGAGTCAAACTATTAGGATTGTGCAAGATAAAACACTTTAATCAAATTAATTCAAGAAAGTTAAACAAAACATGCTTTAAATCATCAATTACCTCTAGTGAACATGAACTAGGCCATTAGGTATGTGTTTGGGAGTAAATGTCAAGTATGGGCTTATAACATAGGAAAAAGGGATCAGATACAAGGTAATATAGGGCATTATATATGTCAAAACTGAGACTCAACATACCTCATCTTCAAACTTTTCATGGGCGTAAGGCCAACAAGATGACACTTGAGATGTGTGTTTCAGGACCAAGCCTTTTGGGTCATGTTTGCGAAAATGGCTGGTCCATAATCGAAACTCTAACTGATTCAGGCCTTCCTTCTTAGCTTGGGCAGTGTCTTTTACCAGGTAGAAACTTATATGGAATCCATAAGGTATAAATGCCTGTTTCTTGTCTTTCACCAAGGAAGCATTGTAGCCTTGTAGGACAATCTAGTAGCATATCTCTCCTACCACTAGTCGATCAAGAACATGCATGGGTAAAAGGTGTGGTGCCTCGGTGGCCCCAAAAAACCTGATATAGGTATCGCGCTCATCTAGATACCAGTGACTGACCTTTGATATCATCTTTTTGGCCGCAATCGATAGTCTTGGGAACTTTTTTTGAAAAGAATGAAATGAATGTGGCTGATGAATTCATCGCAGATGAGGGAGTAGGACGTTTTGTACCTGTTCTCCTATAAGATGCTCAAATATACATGGACCAAGTATTTTGAGACATGCCAACTCAATTTCATTCCGACAAAAATAGTTCTAGCACAGATGGCGTCCAATAGGTAAGAAGCCATGTGGAAGGATGGAGTCTCTCCTTCTTTCAGCATCTGAGCCTGTGGTATGAAAATTCTCAACTGTTTGGAGATGATGGCACCCCAGTTAAAACCTCTTCCAGAAATGGCTACAGTATAAGATAGAGGCATCCAGGCCTCTGAAAACCTGGAGCAATCTTTCTCCCCATGAAACTGACATATGAGGGCCATTAGATAGATATAGGGTTCCCTTAAGTTGGTGGTTTGGTACCAGCTGGAGGACCAATTGGTGTAATTTTTATCCTCTCGCTACCATGAATCCATGACCCAACCAGTGTCGTGGTGTTCATAAAATTTGATGATAAAATCAATATTCAATCGCTCTTCTGGGTCTCTGAGCTTGTAATAATTCTGCACCTCCACCGGGAGGAAAACCCCGACACACTGGCCATTGTTGTCATTGAACATGCACTTTTGTGTGTCCACATGGACGATGATCCATTGCAGAAGTTCTATACAAGGGAACATTGGGGTCCTACTCGCTACCATGTGCAGGTATGACAAACGAATATTCAAAAGAACCTCATTGTCGATCTTTCTCATGTCGGGGTCATTGTGTGGGGTATATTATGGGAATTCTTCCTGGCTAATCTTCTTGAAGAGTTCTCCCTAGTATGGGAGTACCACTTTGCATCCTGTGTTTTTCTTTGTGTCTCCAAAGTCTAGGGTTTGAGTTAAAATCTTCTTGGTGGATGTTCTAGTCACTGGCTCTGACCTCGGAGTGAATTCTAATTGTTTTACTGGCCCTGGGGATGAGTCCTCTCCCACCTATGGTTCCTTTATCTTAGGCGCTCTCAGCGATCACCTGGTGTTTGGATTTCTCGAAGGCATTGTTTCTGCAAATCGAAAAAATAAAAAATCTTTTAGGGTATGTGCGCAGAGCGATATTGGATAATGATGTATATCTGAAGTAAAAAATCAGAGAAACCAAACTCGTACATACCTGTAACGCTCGCTAAAATTTGTAGTTTTATACTCACAGGGGGGGATCATAATCTTTTGGATTGTTCGTCTCGCTCCTCCGGATGCTCTAAAAATCCTTTGTGCATAGAATGGTCTTGTTTACAATGACTCGAGAATATTTAATAGGGAATAACTTATAGGTCGTATCAGCCAATTAATTCAATTGATGAGTGAAATTCAAATGAATATGCCTCTGAATCTTTGTAATTTAATTCATCGTGGGTTGACGATGGAGGCGCGGGGGGAGGTGTGTTTGTATCGGTAAATTCAAATGGTCATTTTGATTTGCTCACAAATTAGCAACTAATGTGAGATTTGGAATTAATTGGTCTCTTCAATGCTCTGTATTGTAATGTATCTAGCACTAAAACATTCCATTGTGTTTCTTTCCTAGTGGGTGGATTGGGAATCGATGAGGTGTTACAAGTGTTTTTGTTGATACTCTTCTGCGAAAAATCCCCGATGTCGATCGATTTTGTCATATGGAGCTGACATGGAATAATTTCCTCGGGATACGTGGCACCAAGGATCGGTGACTTAGCTCGTGGGTAATGGTTGGGCTCAAGACTTTGTTTAAGTTGTGCGCTCTAAGATAAACCTAGAAATGCCGATGCCGAAAGGGTATCAGGGATCGATGTTAAGAAATAAACCTACGACATAGTTTTATTTAGGTTAGTGTCCTAAAACAACTCTCGATGTCGGGATGTTCTGGAAATTGGTGATTGGAGGAAAACGTTTAGCGTGGTCTGAATGTCTATCGCAACTTGATATTCTCCGATTTTACTAAGTGCGTCGAGCATTGGCTATCGACGGTATCATTGCCTCCTTCATTAACATTTATCCTCCCCTCCTTTCCTGATGATGGAGGGGATCGTTCATCAGTGATATATTTGTATGATGCTCATTACGAAGGAAGAACTCAATTGTGACGATGCCAATGAAGATTGATGCTCGACGATTGTGGTTTCTTCGAATGATTTTCCTTCATCTTTAATTCTTCCCAATTCCGAATATTTGAGTGCGTTGGGAAAAAGTCTTTGGTTGTCGATTCTTTATTTAAATGTTAGTCTTTTAAGTTATGGGTTTTCATATGTTCAAGAAAATTATGAGAGACATAAATGAGAATCAAAATGATATGCAAGGGCAACATTTTTTCAATGAAGTTGACGTAAACAATGCAAAAGATCAAGTGGTACCCAAAAAGTAAAATTTCGACATAGGATTTTTCGGGTGTGTTGAGTTCTCAACAGGTTCCTCAATCCGAGTCTCAATTTTTTTTTTATGCCTAGTTGCAAGTGGCATCCCAAACCATTTCGGGGACTCTTGGCCAATTCCTCCTCAAGGCATGAAAGTCTAATGGAGAAAGATTTTTGAGTTCCATGAGATGTTTAATGTTTATTTAGGCATGGACTAGGTGACCACATTTTCCATCCTCTCCCAAGGCATGGTTTCCTAAATTGAACCGCTAAATCCAAATGTTACATTGCTTCTTACTGAGGAAAACACTAGTCCTCAAAATCGATGAAAAAAAAAACTTCTGTGGGATTGGAACTGGGAGTGAGGGGTGATATAGATAAAATAATATTCCAGGAATCCAACGTAGATGACGGTTCCTCAATCAGATTCTTGAATTTCATGATATTACCAGTTGCAAGTCACATCCCAAACCATTTCAGGGACTCTTGGCTGATTCCCCCTTAGGGCATAAAAGTCTAACACAACAACATTTTTGAGTTTCATGAGATGTTTCAAGATTTTTTAGGCATGGAATAGGTGACCACATTATCCATATGCTCCCGAGGGACGATTTCATAAATTGGACCCATTAATCCAAATGCTACATTGCTTCAAACTGAGCAAAACACTAGTTCTCGAAATCAATGAGTAAAGCAACTTTTGAGGTATGGAACCTAGGAGTGAGGGGTGATATAGATGAAATCATATCCCAATAATCCATCGAAGATGATGATTCCTCAATCTGAGTCTCGAGTATTATTTTATGCCCAGTTGCAAGTGGCATTCCAAACCATTTCGGGGATTCTTGGCCAATTCCTCCCCAGGGCATAAAAACCTAACGGAGAAGCATTTTTGAGTTCCATGAGATGATGAAAGCTTGTTTAGGCATGGAATATGTGACCAAACTTTCCATATTCTCCCAAGGCACGGTTTCATAAATTGTATCCTTTAATCCAAATGTTGCATTGCTTCAAACTGAGCAGAATACTAGTTCTTGAAATCAATGAGTAAAGAAACTTTCGAGGCATGGAACTTGAGAGTGAGGGGTGATGTAGCTGATATCCTATACTAGTAATCCATCGAGTTCCATGGTTCCTCAATCTGAGTCTCAATTTTATTTTTATGCCCAGTTGCAAGTGGCATCCCAAACCATTTCGGGGACTCTTGGCCAATTCCTCCTCAGGGCATAAAAACCTAACGGAGCAACATTTTTGAGTTCTGTGAGATGTCGAAAGATTTTTTAGGCATGGATTATGTCACCACAGTTTCCATATTCTCCTGAGGCATGGTTTCATAAATTGGATCCTTTAATCCAAATGTTGCATTGCTTCAAATTGAGCAAAACACTAGTTCTCAAAATCAAGGAGTAAAGCAACTTCTGAGGC
>JZKD02S0650909.1:0-15573 GCA_000966675.3 Picea glauca | reverse complement strand
AATGATAGTTTTGGTATGAGAATCGACTACAATGATTAACATGAAAATGTTTTATGAGCCAACTATCGATTCCTTTGATGCTTCAAATCCTTCCTCTGCTACATTCTCTTTGAAATTTCACTTGTACTCTTTCAAATATAATTCCATTTATCCACATTATCCTTAAATATTTGGGAATAACATATTTGAATAAAAATAATTCCCAAATATTTTTTATCCTGTAGAATTAAATTTCCATATTTTAATTCATTCCCGTGGTTTTGAGAAACCATCTATTGCTTTCTTCCCATGGTTTTGAAAACCATTTCTTGTTTTTCCCAATTTACCATTTCACTGAAAACCATGTCTTGTTTTTGCCAATTTACCATTTCACTGTGAAAACCATTTACTAGTTTGTTTCCCATGGTTTTGAAAACCATTTCTTGGTTGCCATATTTGGTAAAATATTTTTAATCCTCTTATTTTACTTCTGTAAAACTTTTGATAAACAATTATCCAAATCTTCCATTCATGTGCATCTTCCCATTTAAAAACATTTATTTCTCTACTGTAAAATTCAATTTTCACCTCTGTGAAATTCTTCTACCGGGAGGAAACATTTATCATAAAATTTTCATAGTTTAGACTTAGGGCACACATATTCATAAAATAATTTAATTTTATTGTGGGGAATAGGAAATAACACAAATTTAAATTAAGGAAATTTTGGAGCTTGTGGAGAGTGTTTTTAGTCCACACCACTCCATCTCCCGAAATGCACCAACTAAGAACATATATCCAATTACCAAAACAATGGTTTGGATTTTGGGACCACTTCAAGAAAATAAATCTCGATCACTTTCAATTCCTGAAATGTATGTGCACCCTCCATTCACCCTTTGACTTTTCCTCTTAGTTTGAGATTCGTGCCCATGATTTGATGTGAGGTAATGAATTAAATATCGGATTAAATATTAATATACATATTTTAATATAAAAATATTTATATTAATAATTATAAACCTTTTTCCATTTTTCTAAGGACTTTGGGCATACGAGGCTTATCACACGACTTTGTGGATAGGATAAGGGTGCTTAATCTTAATAAAAGGAATATTTTTAATTTCCAACGGGAATATGATAATAAAGGGTAAAAATGAATGAAGTGATGAAACCAAGGGATTTAGATAAGCATTAAGGCTAGATATATGTTTGAGATATTTGCCAATTTTTTACTCAGGGAGGACATGACTATTTTGGATGATCAGTCGAGTGAAGGATTTAGGTGATGGGAGCTTGACGAAGCTGGTGAAAAAGTTTTACAATATGAGAGGAAAGATAGCATAAGGACAAGACGCTTTGGAAAAATTAATGCAAATAAGAATGTGATAACAATCTACATGGAATATTCCATCCTTGGATGAGTTCATGGAGTCACTTATCCATGAGAATAAAAAGCTCATCTAGATAGGGCACTCAATATTTCCAAGCCAAATGCACTTACAACCCAAGGAATTTCAAATAAGAATAAGTATAATAACGAGTGTAATAAGGACCAGGAGAACAAGAAGGAATGTAAAACAAACTCCATAGATGAGATTTTTTATTTTATTTTATTTTATTTTTTTATGTCTCGCGGAATCAACAACTAGTTGGGCACATACTTGCATTACACATCATTGTGTTATCCAACTTCTACAACTATAACCTCCAGGTGTTCCCATGATGCCCCTTACATGGCACAAAAGGTAAGTTAGGGGGATTTGAACTCGAAACCTCATGGAAATTCATATCACTTCATATCACGACACTTGCCAATTGAGCAGCCCCCTGGGGGCTCCATAGATGAGAGTTTGAGTTCCAAGGAATCAAAGAGAAAGAAGAAGAATACCAAGTGTTCCTACTATAATAGGGGGCTTCACCCAGAGAGTTATTTCATGAAAATGATCATAGATCTCATGGGACAATCACTTATGTAGCACCACCTCGAGGATTGTGTTCTGGCTAATGCAAGGAAGAAGCCATCGGCTAATCCATCATTGGAAAAAGGTAATTTTCATGCATTAATTGCTATTTCATATTCTCCCAATGCTTGGGTTCTTGATTCAAGGGATACCCATGACATGGCCTCATTGGATCGAGTTTTCTCATACTTGGCGACTTGTTATGAACCATTGATATTCATGGGAGATTATTCTCCTGTTCATATGTGTGGTAGGGTTAGAGTTGATCTAGACCATGCATTCTTTCAGGATGTACTTCATGTTTCAAATATTTCAGTGAAACTCCTATCCATATATCAAATCACTCATCTAGGTTCATGGAAGAAGGTGGAGTTGAATCCAGACTCAATTATTATTTATGACTTGTCATATGGTTCAAAAAGTGTTGTTGGCGAGGTTAATCATCCTTCGAGGTTGTACACCTTCTCTCAATTTACTCATAAACATGATTAGATATCTCTTCTAACACATGCTAATTAAAATTATAGGTTGTGGCATGAGAGGTTTGGGAATATGAATTTTAAATATTTAGATCATCTTAATAAAGGTGGAATGTTATATGGATTACCCCACATTCAGTACACAGATGGAGTTTACTAGGGATGCATACTAGGAAATCATTCTAAGGATAATTTCAACACGGGTAGATCATGGAGGGAATCATCATTTCTAGAGACGATTCATAGTGAAATTATAGGTCTTTTCCAACTCCCATCGATTAGTAAAGCTAAGTATGTTCTTACTTCCATTGATGATTTTTCAAGATATACATGGGTCTACTTTCTCAAATTAAAATATGGGGTCTTTGAGTGTCTTAAATATTTCAATCATCTAGTTGAGAATCAAACAGGGAAGAGGATTAAGAAGATTTGTATAGAAAATGGAGGAGAGTACGTGAAAAAGGATGTTGAGCATATTTTTTTAGAAGCAGGTATATATTTGCAACAAATTGTTCCATATACTCCACAATAGAATGGGGTTGTGGACAAAAATAATAGGACATTGAAATAGAGTACAATTCCTTGATGGAGAACAAAACATGGGAGTTTGTTCCTCTACCTTACAACTAGAAGCTTGTTAGATGTAAGTGTATTTTCAAGAAAAAAAGCGATGTCGATGGATACATTACAAAGTATAAGGCTCAATTAGTAGATAAATATTTCTCCTAGGTATAAGGGATTGACTATGAGGAGACTTTTGCACTTGTTTCCAAGATTGATTCCATTCAATTATCTCTAGCTATTGAAACATCTAGAAAGTGAGAGGTACACCATATGTATGTGAATAATGCATTCTTACATGGAGATATTGATGAGGAGATATATATGGGGTGTTGTAAAATTGGTTTAGATTGATGGACAATTGGTTTAGATAGTTGGTTTTCATTAATGTCAACCCTTGGAGAGTGATATTGTAGATTGATGTCAACCCTTAGAGATTTATGTCAACCCTTGGATATTTATGACAATCCTTGAGTATGTCTGGTAGCACATCCAAGCTTGGTACACCGATGATTCTTTAGGGTACATCTCTTAGAATGGAAATTTGATTATATTGCATATTTTCATGTTCCTAGGAGATTAAACCAAATTACAGATACTCTAGCTAATCAAATTTTAGATTGGTATCTTGCACACATATGAAAGAACATTGACATAAGAATGTAAATAAATTTTTTTCACACATGATCCATAAGACACAAAAGACCAAAAAAACATATATAATATCATAAAAGTAACCAGAGTACATAGATGGATGCAAGCGCCTCAAAAATAGGACCAATAATGAGTCACAAGGCTTATGCCCTCAAAAAATATTTACAAGTAGTGCTCATGCCATGTAAAATGTCTAAATAGGTTCAGGGCCTATGGGCCCTATTATACTGGTCCACACCATGGGATAAACACCTAAACAATCGGACCCACGTTCGAGGTGCCCCCACTACATGAGGCTGCATGGATGGCGACAAGTCCTCAATCTCCACCATCGGAACTGTGCTAGTGAGTGAAGTAAAGTTCCACTCAACTCATCTGAGTACTCTCTCAGCCTCCCCGGTTGGGAGGACTCCTGCTACTGTTGGTCCCCCGACAATGGAAGCTGCGGCCCTTGGCCGAGGATGACGCTTGTTCCTTGCATAATCGGCAGGTCGCACGGGTCCCACATCTGCATGCAACAAACGTATATCCGTCAAATACTCTGGCATATAAAAAAATGATATATATAACAAAAACGACATAAAAATCACATATACAACAAAAAAATACAAAGGTGGAGACTTACCCATCTCCCCTCGCTCCTCACCAGGAGGCACAAGTATCTCAATATCTCTCGAAAAGTCTATCCCTGCATATGGGTAATCCTCGATCACAGGGATCTGCTATGACAGCCATGCAAAAAAGTCATCATCGAAGGACTCATTGGTCCTTCCACCACCTTGTCGCGGCAGTAATACTGCCCATCTACATACAACAAGAAAAGAGGCTTGATGTCCTCGTACCACTTCCCGAGGACTAAAGCTCGAAACTCTCTCGAAAAAGAAGGAACACAAAATAGTCTTGAACCTAAAGTTCCTCTGTGTCCGCTGACGGAAATCTGTCAATTGCCTCTTCATACACTCTAGTAGTTTGGTACTCTAGTCAAAAATTTGTTCATTCAAACAATGGATAGCATATTTCATCTATGTGCGGGGAGCCTGATGCAAGGCCACTGAACCGGTAATCTGCCCAAAGAGCAATAATATCGCTTGCAGTGATAGGTTAGTAATCTTACTTATGGGCTCCTGGGAGCTCAAACTGTTTGTCCCATCCTCACAGTGCAGGGCTATCAATTCTGCTATGTTATGTGGCCCGATGGAAATGTCCTGAAATTGACTGGTTCCCCTCTCCTTTAGAGGCCAGTCAAAAAGTAGATATCCTCATTGGTAGGCACCAGTGATTTCCCTTCTAGCATGAAAGCCTATGCATTAGGGTGCCAATAGTCAACCAAGGCATTCAGTAGCCTCGGTTTCACCCTCATAAACAGACACAGGAAGAACTTTAGAAAACCACATTGCATCAATGCGGCCACGACATTTGGATCTACCGCAACCAACTCACTAACTTCTTCATGCTCACTTTCCCTCCAGTGGACATATATCCTACCAAAACAACCAAGTTTAGGAGGGTGAGTGAGTGATCTTTAGTTCTTTTTATTTATAAAGGGATGTCCACGCATGCTATCTAGGTGACAATTGTGTGTACACACGGGAAGTTGTTACTCTGCCCGAGTGTACACGCAACCTGTCTAGAGACAGCCTGCGTGGACCTAGGGCTGACCTTTTAAAGGTCGACGCCCACCCAAAAAATGAAATGAAAAGAAAAAATAAAGAATGGAATAGCTAGATAGGGGAGTTTGTACTTACTTTGTCCAGACGGAAGTTCAATTCGTCCACTGTAGCTCCCGGAATCACCGTTTCTATCAAAGGGGGTCTTTTGGCTCCAGAGTCAATTTTCAAATCAACAATGGTGATAATGAGCTGCCAGCTTCTATTTATAGACTTTTTGGCCTCTTTTTGTCACTTTTTTGGCCTCCTTGTCATTTTATTTATACCAAAAACCATTTAGAGTGATTCAGGAGTTATAGGGGAGGGATTTGATTGGGTATTGGGAAAAAAATTTTGAGTAAATTTTGACGGTCCATGAAAATATTTCCGACGATCAACTTGAGCATATAGGTTAGGTTTCTACCCTAATTTTTGTATCTTGTTGTCTTTTTCATTCTCCATAGGATCGATCCCATCAGATTGTGACACATAACCATCTTCTCTACTTTAGAAGTGTCGCAATTTAGCAGTAGAGCTTACCAGAATATGGATGCCCTAGGTAGATCTTGGTTGCATTATGGCATTCATGTTGTCTCTAAAAACACTGTAGGCTCGAGAGTCCTTATAGTTTTTCCTGAAGATGAGTTTGAGCCTCATTTGCATGATTCTTCTTTGCTCTTGACCTCACCCTCAGGACTTCCAAAAGATAACGGGTCTTCTTTTAAGCCCTTTTCAGATCCTCTAAATATGAAAGGATTGTCGAGCGATCTTGTGGCCTTTCACACTCGTTAAACTGAAATTTGAAGTCACGTCTGTTTGGCGGTAGTTTACCCCTTTTTCGGTCCAGACGGTCAACTTTACGAACAAAGGTATACTCTATGGAACTTCAACTCTATAGAAGAGAATTCTCAGGTATAATTTTATCCCTTTTTCGGGCCTAAGAGACTAAACCCCAACAGAGTCCATATTTAAGCTCTTTTTAGACTCCCTAAAATTGAAAAGATTATCGAGTGACCTTATTCTTTCACACTCGTTAAATTGGTCCAGAAGAACATTCTTGATGGAGTCCATAGTTAATCTTTTTTCAGACTCCTTAAAATTGAAAAAATAGCCAAGTGATCTTGTCCTTGTCACACTCATTAAAATGGTTTTGAATCAATGTCTTATCGGTGCTAGTTTACCCCTTTTCCGAACCAACTAGACTATATCTGAAAAAGGTACCCCAATGGAGTCTCCTTTTATGTTTTTTCAGACTCTCTAAATATGAAAAACCACCGAGCTTACCTTCTCTGGGCTCGTTAAACTTACATCGAAGGACGTTACCATTGTTTGTTTTGTTAACCGTGTTTGCATACCTTATACGCTAGCCTTTTAACAGTTTGCTTCTGCGTCTTAACACCTTTGGCCCCCAGAGGATTTTTACCGAGTATCATCCTACTAGAACATCAGTCTTGTCCTTGTGCCTTGAGCTTGTATGTTTGCAACACTCGTTCCTCCTTTGTAATGTAATATTCCTTTATTCNCAAAAAGAGGAAGGGAAAAGTATTTTCTTTATTAGCAGCATAATGAGTCACCCTTGGATAAAGCATATCTGTCCATTTGTTCATCAGACTATGGGATGTAGTATTACCTTAGGAAGATTTTTATTGCTATATAGAGTTGTGTCCTCCACCATTTGGTTATCCTTCCAAACATATGGAGAGTTTGGGTTGCCTCCTTCTTTGTAGACTTATGATTAATGTCATGATGCCTGAGTCTCATCATTTGTCATGCTATTATCCAAGGGAAGTTTGTCACCAAGCCTGAGTCATCCCCTCTGCAATATGTCTCTTGTCCTCATACCTGGCCATCCTAAACATTCAATCAAGTCCTTGCTCGAAATCACTGAAGCCTTCAGTCTGATCCTCAAGATTATCAAGTCCATGATCGACGATCCATTGAATACCTCGAGTAGTGTAGTCATACACTCATATTTCACTCCTACCTGAGTTTTGAAGATTTTGTAGTTTTTTCTCAAGCTCTGAAGATCTCATCTCCAGCCATCAGGTCGTATTAGCTTCTAGAATATGGATACTCTATATGTATATATTTTCGATTTCGAGATGTATCTCCGTTGTGTATTATTCGCAGCTACTCTTTATATAGTTATATGACATGGATATATAGTGTATTGGATTGGTAGCCGTGATTCTATTTTATCTCGAGCATGGGTATGACCGCCTCGGTGAGACATTTGTTATTTTGCAGATGGCACCTCTCACTTCCTGATCCTTGGGCTCAATCATTCAGCACACCAGTAAAGATTGGTAATGTATTTCGGCCATCAGATGCTCTTCTAACCTCACACATTAGGGGACATCTGTTATAACCCTAAATTTCACCACACATGCTTACCTGGCATCAGGCCAACTCATATCCCTTATTTACCAAAGCACTGTTGAGCAACTCTTTGAAAAACCTCTTTTATAAAAGCCCACGTGCCCTACTCCATTACTGCACGCCTGTACACGCTGGCTGACCCAAAATAGCCCACGTCGACTGACAAAAGCATGAAAAAGGGAAAGTTGTCGATCGAACACAAAAGCTAAGGGTGAGTTAACTGAAACTCTCGGCCATGCATGGTCGAGGGTTCGTCCAAATACCTAGCTCCTTATAGCCTATAAAAGAAGGGGTAGGGGTCCCATTTGGAAGGGGAAAAATGTAGCAAATAAACTCTGCCTATTTGCATATTCCCATTGTCCCAACCCCTTAGCCTTTCCTGACGCCAAAGGAGATACAACGCAAAGTAGTTGGAGGACACTAGAAGAGGAGCCCAGGATCAGGTTCGCCGAGCGATGGTCGGTCTCAACTTTTGTAAGTTGACTCATTCAAAGTAATAAAGAGAATTATTTTCTCGTCTGAATTCATGAACTTTCTATAGTTTGATTAGTATATTTTTGGATTTCTAACTCATTAGTATATAAGTAGGATGCATGCATAGTTGTTGCTTGTCTTGTTTGCAAGTCAGCTTTGGAAAGAGTATTGTGAACAAGTAATCAAGTACAACATATGATCGACATCAAACGTCAGGAATGAGGTAGGTTGATCTTTCCTTGCATTTACTAAGAAAAGGGGATTTAAATCTAGGGATGAAGGTAGAATGTAGTTTTTCTTTGGCCATATCTGCATGCAAAGTTTGAACTCTATTTGCTAGTCTGTAGGGAGATTTCCCTCACAACAGGCTCTCTGTGATTAGCTTGCCTAAAATTATTTTACAATCTCCTACTCAACTCCAATGGGTCTAATGACTATACCATTGGGTTCAAAATACATAAAAACCCCAAAAAATGACTATTAGAACTTTGAAAACAGACCATGGCTCATTTGGGCATGACCTCTTCTACCGATGGCCTTGTGATTCCCTAAGATTCCTTATGGAAACAACACCTGTAAAAGTCCTCAAATACCTATGAAACCTATTCCAATGTGTTCAGAGCATTTGACTTAGTCAAGAAAGACTATTCAGTCACTGAAAATGGACTTGGGCTCATTTGAGCATGGCCTCCTTCAATGGTGGCCCTAAGCTCCCTTGAGATATTTGAAACTTCCCTATAGAAAAACCTACAATATAAGTCTCCAAATTCCCTTGAAAACTATGCCAATGGATATAGAACATCCAAAAACCCCCAGCTAGGCTTTTTCGACATCTCATTTAGTCAAAAAATGAAGAAGATAGGCCTCCTTCCATTTTCCTCCTTCAAGCTTGTTGTCTCTAGTTCGCCAATTCGAACCTCCTATGAGAGTAACCTGGCTTCTAGGTTTTTCATATTCCTAAACCCAGCACATGCACTGTACCTGCAAACTGTAGAAAATTGTCGCATCGTTAGCGAACTAAGCCCCTGAATCATGGAGGTGTTGGGCACATGGGGGGCATGTGGCCATGTACCAATGCATAAAAAGGGCTCCATTGCATGATTGAACATGAGCTTGACAAGTGTCCAGGCGCATGGTAGAAGATCATTTGAAAAACGTGCACACAAAATATGTGTTGAGGTCATATGGGTATCGCATAGAAATGGGGCCTGGGGCTAAGCTCCAGCCCAGACCCCGCGCCAAACCATTATATGGTAAGAAACATATGGCAGGTGCACCAGTTGGGCGGCCTTTGCCAGAGCTTTACATCAGTGGAGGTCCAGGGTTCGACGCCCATGGACTACAAAAATTTTTAGCATACCAAAACGGGGTGCCACGTGGCACCACTCTATTGACCAATAAAATGCCAACTATATGAAACATGTTGAAATCTGATTCGTCCACGTGTTCTACCAAAATTTCTAGCTCAACATCTTTCCACGTCAGCTTGACATGTCACCTTCCACATCATATGTACGACCCTGTCATATCAACTATACGGACTGTACATTCAACAAATTTTTCCCTATTTGGAAAATTGAATAGAACACGATATCTCACTCATATGATGTTCGTTTGAACCCGTTCAAAGTGCGTTGGGTTCATGATGACGTGGCCTATGCCCTTGTTAGTTTTGAAGTGATTCTGAACATTTTCATTTTTGGGCTAAAATTTGATCCCTAGTCCAGATTCTGATCACACCTTCCCACTGAAAGGATTTTGGACCCACAAAAGCTAATGATTATTTGCCTAAGATTCAATACTCTTCTACTCCCAATTTCTATCAATTGATTCTACATGAAAAAGTCTTTTTGGAAATCACCTAGGTACCTTGACATGCCTTGCACTACAATTGGCTATGTCCCTCAACCATTGTTCTATGTCTGCTGCTGACCCATTGTTCTCTTTGTGTTTGGAAAGATGTCAGCCTTCCCATTGAGAATCAACTCCCTCTCATGAATTATTTGGCATCAACACTATCCGCTCTACAATGGCTGCAAAAAACTTTCCTGCTACACCTTATCACAAACCAAGAAAACCATCAATCTTGAAAACAAATTTTATACAAGACTGAAAATGATGCCAACAAAGTCTTTTTGCTATTTAAGCAATATCGGTCGCATCTTGTACTTCATCAAAGTACATGGTATTTTACTACATCTTGGTGTACTCAATATCGGCTTCAAGCCGACAAACACTATCGTCTAAACATAAGTCGAAAAACATGATCGACCTAACATAGTCATCAAGACAAAATCGACACAAGTCGAGACTCATTTGAAACATATCCAATTCAATGGTGACTTTTTCTACTGAACATCCTCTTCTTGTGAATCGTCTTGACTCACATCGATGATGGAATCTCCTCTTCCATTATTTCNAAGGTACCCCAATGGAGTCTCCTTTTATGTTTTTTCAGACTCTCTAAATATGAAAAACCACCGAGCTTACCTTCTCTGGGCTCGTTAAACTTACATCGAAGGACGTTACCATTGTTTGTTTTGTTAACCGTGTTTGCATACCTTATACGCTAGCCTTTTAACAGTTTGCTTCTGCGTCTTAACACCTTTGGCCCCCAGAGGATTTTTACCGAGTATCATCCTACTAGAACATCAGTCTTGTCCTTGTGCCTTGAGCTTGTATGTTTGCAACACTCGTTCCTCCTTTGTAATGTAATATTCCTTTATTCGTTTTCCACAATTATTGAAAAGAACAAAAACAAAATCAAATATACCCCAAAAAGAGGAAGGGAAAAGTATTTTCTTTATTAGCAGCATAATGAGTCACCCTTGGATAAAGCATATCTGTCCATTTGTTCATCAGACTATGGGATGTAGTATTACCTTAGGAATATTTTTATTGCTATATAGAGTTGTGTCCTCCACCATTTGGTTATCCTTCCAAACATATGGAGAGTTTGCGTTGCCTCCTTCTTTGTAGACTTATGATTAATGTCATGTTGCCTGAGTCTCATCATTTGTCATGCTATTATCCAAGGGAAGTTTGTCACCAAGCCTGAGTCAGCCCCTCTGCAATATGTCTCTTGTCCTCATACATGGCCATCCTAAACATTCAATCAAGTCCTTGCTCGAAATCACTGAAGCCTTCAGTATGATCCTCAAGATTATCAAGTCCATGACCGACGATCCATTGAATACCTCGAGTAGTGTAGTCATACACTCATATTGCACTCCTACCTGAGTTTTGAAGATTTTGTAGTTGTTTCTCAAGCTCTGAAGATCTAATCTCCAGCCATCAGGTCGTATTAGCTTCTAGAATATGGATACTCTATATGTATATATTTTCGATTTCGAGATGTATCTCCGTTGTGTATTATTCACAGCTACTCTTTATATAGTTATATGACATGGATCTATAGTGTATTTGATTGGTATCCATGATTCTATTTTATCTCGAGCATGGGTATGCCTGCCTCGGTGAGACATTTGTTATTTTGCAGATGGCACCTCTCAGTTCCTGATCCTTGGGCTCAATCATTCCGCACATCAATAAAGATTGGTAATGTATTTCGGCCATCAGATGCTCTTCTAACCTCACACATTAGGGGACATCTGTTATAACCCTAAATTTCACCACACATGCTTACCTGGCAAACTCATATCCCTTATTTACCAAAGAACTGTTGAGAAACTCTTTGAAAAACCTCTTTTATAAAAGCCCACGTGGCCTACTCCATTACTGCACGCCTGTACACGCTGGCTGACCCAAAATAGCCCACGTGGACTGAAAAAAGCATGAAAAAGGGAAAGTTGTCGATCGAACACAAAAGCTAAGGGTGAGTTAACTGAAACTCTTGGCCATGCATGGTCGAGGGTTCGTCCAAATACCTAGCTCCTTCTAGCCTATAAAAAAATGGGTAGGGGTCCCATTTGGAAGGGAAAAAATGTAGCAAAGAAACTCTGCCCATTTTCATATTCCAGTTGTCCCAACCCCTTAGCCTTTTCTGATGCCAAAAGAGATACAAAGCAAAGCAGTTGGAGGACACTAGAAGAGGAGCCCAGGATCAGGTTCGTGGAGCGATGGTCGGTCTCAACTTTTGTAAGTTGACTCATTCAAAGTAATAAAGAAAATTCTTTTCCCGTCTGAATTCATGAACTTTCTATAGTTTGATTAGTATATTTTTGGATTTCTAACTCGTTAGTATATAAGTAGGATGCATGCATAGTTGTTGCTTGTCTTGTATGCAAGTCATCTTTGGAAAGAGTATTGTGAACAAGTAATCAAGTACAACAGAGGATCGACATCAAACGTCAGGAATGAGGTAGGTTGATATTTCCTTGCATTTACTAAGAAAAGGGAATTTAAATCTAGGGATGAAGGTAGAAAGTAGTTTTTCTTTGGTCATATCTGCATGCAAAGTTTGAAATCTATTTGCTAGTCTGTAGGGAGATTTTCCTCACAACAAGCTCTCTGGGATTAGCTTGCCTAAAATTATTTTACAATCTCCTACTCAACTCCAATGGGTATACTGACTATACCATTGGGTTCAAAATACATAAAAACCCCAAAAAATGACTATAAGAACTTTGAAAACAGACCATGGCTCATTTGGGCATGACCTCTTCTACCGATGGCCTTGCGATTCCCTAAGATTCCTTATGGAAACAACACCTGTAAAAGTCCTCAAATACCTATGAAACCTATTCCAATGTGTTCAGAGAATTTGACTTAGTCAAGAATGACTATTCAGTCACTGAAAATGGACTAGGGCTCATTTGAGCATGGCCTCCTTCAATGGTGGCCCTAAGCTCCCTGGAGATATTTGAAACTTCCCTGTAGAAAAACCTACAATATAAGTCTCCAAATTCCCTTGAAAACTATGCCAATGGATTCAGAACATCCAAAAACCCCCAGCTAGGCTTTTTCGACATCTCATTTGGTCAAAAAATGAAGAAGATAGGCCTCCTTCCATTTTCCTCCTTCAAGCTTGTTGCCTCTAGTTTACCAATTCGAACCTCCTGTGAGAGTAACCTGGCTTCTAGGTTTTTCATATTCCTAAACCCAGCACATGCACTGTACCTGCAAACTGTAGAAAATTGTCGCATCGTTAGCGAACTAAGCCCCTGAATCATGGAGGTGTTGGGCACATGGGGGGCATGTGGCCATGTACCAATGCATAAAAAGGGCTCCATTGCATGATTGAACATGAGCTTGACAAGTGTCCAGGCGCATGGTAGAAGATCATTTGAAAAACGTGCACACAAAATATGTGTTGAGGTCATATGGGTATCGCATAGAAATGGGGCCTGGGGCTAAGCTCCAGCCCAGACCCCGCGCCAAACCATTATATGGTAAGAAACATATGGCAGGTGCACCAGTTGGGCGGCCTTTGCCAGAGCTTTACATCAGTGGAGGTCCAGGGTTCGACGCCCATGGACTACAAAAATTTTTAGCATACCAAAACGGGGTGCCACGTGGCACCACTCTATTGACCAATAAAATGCCAACTATATGAAACATGTTGAAATCTGATTCGTCCACGTGTTCTACCAAAATTTCTAGCTCAACATCTTTCCACGTCAGCTTGACATGTCACCTTCCACATCATATGTACGACCCTGTCATATCAACTATACGGACTGTACATTCAACAAATTTTTCCCTATTTGGAAAATTGAATAGAACACGATATCTCACTCATATGATGTTCGTTTGAACCCGTTCAAAGTGCGTTGGGTTCATGATGACGTGGCCTATGCCCTTGTTAGTTTTGAAGTGATTCTGAACATTTTCATTTTTGGGCTAAAATTTGATCCCTAGTCCAGATTCTGATCACACCTTCCCACTGAAAGGATTTTGGACCCACAAAAGCTAATGATTATTTGCCTAAGATTCAATACTCTTCTACTCCCAATTTCTATCAATTGATTCTACATGAAAAAGTCTTTTTGGAAATCACCTAGGTACCTTGACATGCCTTGCACTACAATTGGCTATGTCCCTCAACCATTGTTCTATGTCTGCTGCTGACCCATTGTTCTCTTTGTGTTTGGAAAGATGTCAGCCTTCCCATTGAGAATCAACTCCCTCTCATGAATTATTTGGCATCAACACTATCCGCTCTACAATGGCTGCAAAAAACTTTCCTGCTACACCTTATCACAAACCAAGAAAACCATCAATCTTGAAAACAAATTTTATACAAGACTGAAAATGATGCCAACAAAGTCTTTTTGCTATTTAAGCAATATCGGTCGCATCTTGTACTTCATCAAAGTACATGGTATTTTACTACATCTTGGTGTACTCAATATCGGCTTCAAGCCGACAAACACTATCGTCTAAACATAAGTCGAAAAACATGATCGACCTAACATAGTCATCAAGACAAAATCGACACAAGTCGAGACTCATTTGAAACATATCCAATTCAATGGTGACTTTTTCTACTGAACATCCTCTTCTTGTGAATCGTCTTGACTCACATCGATGATGGAATCTCCTCTTCCATTATTTCCAGTCTCTTTATCCATCTGCTTCTTGTGCTGTGAATGGGTGGTTGGATGCAATGTCCAACATTGGTCAATGAGACGACCCCTCTTCTAGCAGTGAGTGCAAATATTTTGCATCTTCTTTTCAAGTTTCCTTTTCTTGGAAAGTTTCTTGAATGTGGTCAATCTTTTCCAACATATTGAAACATGATGTTTATATAAACCTAAATATGTACTTGGACTTTTTCTTCCATTTTTATATGAAAATTTACCATGCTTAACATAATCAAAAGCAACTGAATTACATGCAGAAATATACCTTGAACATTCACTTTTATCGCCTTATTGAGGAGGTGAATTTGAAGAGTTACTAGCTCTCTTTTGAAGACCAACAACAATTTTCTAGTATTCATGGTTGTCACAACTTTCTTGTTTCACACATTTACAATCATCTTGAACCCACACTTTACATACTTGACAGTTTGAACTTGAAACAAAAGTCCTTGAACATTCACCTTTATCACCTTGTTGAGGAGGTGAATTTGAAGAGTTACTAGCTCTCTTTTGAAGACCAACAAAAATGTTCTTGTCCTCATGGTTTTCAAAACTCTCTTGTTTCCCACTATTGCATTCATCTTGAACACAAACTTTGCATGCTTGAGGGATTGAACTTGCAACAAAAGTTGTTCTTGGAACTGTTTCCCTTGTCTCCTCAACTTTGGAATATGATCCATCCTTCTGTTCATATCCAAGACCACAATACTTAGGCCTCTCCTCAACAACAATAGGCTCAACAATTCCTTGTGCATGTTTGCCTAACCCTCTACCTTCATGTCCCATTTTTAACAATAATTTGGACCCTATTCCTCTAGTGTGATTTTCAAAAACACCAAAGCATTCATCTTGAGAGGAATTTGATGAAAAACCAACATTACATACCTCATGT
>JZKD02S0650897.1:229573-259496 GCA_000966675.3 Picea glauca | reverse complement strand
GCAGTGCTATAACAATCTTTGTTCTTAGTACAAAAACTCCCCCTGACCAAAGGGACAAAAAAAAATGTCATCCCACCTTCGGAGTATCACACGATCACAAGTGAGGGTCCCACTTACATCCAAAACCCAAGTGGGCAAAATCATTAGCAAAAGTGCTAGACAAAAGAGCATTGATCAATAAGCAAAAATTTGCAGAATTATCTACATCAAGTATAGTATATTTGATCTGTCTAAATAAAATGAGTGTGTATATAGTCTATCTTGGTACCATCTTTTGTTTCTTGGATAGTCCAATAACCAAAAGCCGACTCTATGCCATATTTTGATAGAGCGTCTGCATCAGCATTTCGTTCTCTAAGACATGATGGATAGAAAAAGAGTCAAAACTGTTTAAAATCCTTTCTATTTGTTCAATTAAAGAAACCAATAAAAAGTGTGACATCTTTGAAGTTTTCTGGTCTAGTTCACTACATTCAAGGAGTCACCATAAATTTGAAGTGAAGTTACCCCCTTTTCTATTGCAAAAAGAATAAGCAGTTTTAAGGCCAAAAGTTCAACATAATTGTTTGAGTTGGACCCAAGTCCCATTTGTAACTTATAGAAGTGGGAATCAGATAAGAAAAGAACCGCACCTCCCCCACATGCTTGTCCATTGTTTTGGGATGCTCCATCAAAAAAAGCCCAAGGAACATTTTTGTCCACTTGTTCTTCTCGTACAATTCTCATTGGAGGAGAATCCTTTGCTTGGGGGGAATGTTCGAGGATACTTAGACCTTGTGCTGTTGTACTCTCTCGTGATGCCATCTTATTCTGAAATATTGTTGTGTTTCTTGCCGACCAAACTCCCCAATAGAAAATCAAAGGTAAAGCTCTTATTTTCTTTTTACTCGCATTTGAAGACCAAGATCTCTATGCCTCCTCAATAGAATTTCCCCTCCATGAGCAATTTAATTCTAAGAAGGAGGAGCAGTCTTTCCAGACCTGTTGCGTAAAAGGGCAAGAGAGAAAGAGATGGCCTACTGTTTCCTCTTCATTTTTGCATAGAGGGCATCAACCTGGTCCTTCGATCATCCTTTTCTTCATACGATCCCAAGTTGTAATTTTATTTTATAATAAGCACCACATAAAAATATGACTTTTTAAGGGACACTTGGACTTCCACAGGCCTTTCCACCACTTGTTTGGCTCTCTATGGAACAGGCCGAGGCTTAGATGAACATACCCCTTCTTTGGTGTGTAAGTTCCATGCTCCGCAGGTATCCAGACTAGTTCATCCTCCCTGTCTGTGATCCTGATGTGTGAAGTTTTCAATGCCAATAGGTAGTTTGACCAGATTTCTTCCCAGTGTGCTCCCAACCTCACTTGGGCAACACTAAGCCATCCTTGATTCCATAATGAGGAAGTTCCTAGATCTGCCATCTAATTTAGGTGGAAAAATCCCCTTCCCTGAATTTGTTGTATAATATCTTCTGGCAAGAGATGATTTTGACCACTGCCTGCCTAGGGATCTGAGCCAATTTTGACTTTGGCTCCATTATCAATCTGTCATGCGAATCCTTCTCCTATCACCAAAAAACAATTAATCATTATTTTCTCAATAGATTGAGCAATTGATCGAAATTTTAGAAGTTTTTCACAACGATCCTTCCACTGTATCCGACTTAATATACTTATAGAAGACTACCTTAATCCACATACATCCACATATATTAAATAAAACTAATGTTATGGAAATGATAACTAATTTACTTTTATGAAAACATGCAAATAATAACTAGTTTACTTTTATGAGAGAATATGAGAATAGGTAATTGGAAAAAAAACACTGCACTTCCAAAAGTGCATACCTTTTCCTCTTTATTTCTCTCCTTTAACTTTGATTCTTGCTTCATATAGTCTCGTAATTCCATTTCTCATTTCAAAAGCATTACTTATTGCAAATAATATTTATTCAATTTTAATAATAATTAAAAAAAAATTATACAATTTATATTTAGTAAAATAAATAATGTTTCCATTTAATTTAAATAGAATAAAAAATTTGGTATCAATTGCCCTCTATAAATTGTAAAGCATTGAATATTCTAAAAATATATTTGGAAAAGAAAAAAATCATCTTCTTTTCAGGGTCTCAAAAATATTTGAATGCTTAACTTAAAAATTATAAGTATGGCAAGTTCAACTATCATTTATCTCGACGACAGATTTGTGGTTTTGGCACGAGATAAATCAATAAATATGGAAACTCAAGATAGAGAATTGAGCCTTTTCACCATTGATTTGTGGTTTTGGGAGGGGATAAATCAATAAATATGAAAACTCAAGATAGAGAATTGAGCCTTTTCATCATTAAACCAAAGCATTGTTTACATTACTAACAAAGACAAGTATATTTGATAATTCTGTGTATACTCAGTCATCTTTGAATCAATTCACTGTTTACAATATTAAGAGTGTTAAGAGTGGTAAATTAACACACAAAAAAATAGTGGTAAACATATATATGAATAAATACATAGCTTATTGAAATCAAAGTTTATTTTTCAATTAAAAAACAAATATAATAATATTGATAAGAATTTATTTTCACTAAACATAAGTAAATATTAAATTATTAAACATTTATTGGTTGTTTTAAGATTGAAATCTTTTAAATTAAACGTAATAGTGTAAGCCTTGTGCAACCAAAGTATCTAAAAACAATGTTTATTTATTAAAAAACACATTTTACTTGTTATCATTCTCTTCAATTTGTAAAACACTGATAGGGAAGGATTTCTTAATCCCAATGACAATGCTCTTGAAGCAAATCTTGCTAGTGGATGGGTCATCAATGGAGATCTTGGAGATGGTGTTCCATACGAGCAACTCCTTTCTCCTCACTCTAGTCGCCTTCTTCATCTTGTGTTGCACAACATAGGTACTGACCTCTGGGCCATGTTGTACCAACCCCCCAATTATCTTGAACCGGTGCTCAATCTTATTATTTTGCTTCATTCACACAAAGCTCGTTTCCCTCATGTACCCGCTTCCGTAGTAGATTTCTACCTCGACTTTCTAAACATTACCAAGATGAAAGGTCATTCTCTTTCTTTTGTTCTATAATAGCTCTACAGAGGGATAACGTTGTAAATTGAAAGCAATATTGACACATTGATGACACCTCACTGAAAAGGCAAGATAAGCCTTGTCTCCTAGGGACCCCTTGGAACTATCTAGAGTGGTCGGTGAAAGAGAAGCACATGTAATACATGCATGTGCGGTGTCATACCTGGCATGGTGCATGTCCATGTCTTACACATAATGAAAATGTGATTAAAAAATTATTTTATTTTAGTTTATTTAATTAAACGATGATTATAACTCATATGAGAACCAAATCTATCGACCCATGTCTTAGCAATGCCTTAAGCCCCGACATACAAGCATTGATTGTTTGGCTATTGGTCGGGTCCTTCCTGAATTGCACTATTCTCAGTTCCTTGCAACATCAATGACTACCCTATGTTAGGTACTAGATCTATTACAATAAGCATAAAATAGAAATACTATAACAAATACTTGCAAAACAACAAAATGTAGAGAACCAAAACACCAAAGATGATACATTTATTGATAGAAAACAATGTTCACTTGCCTCTTCGAGGGGGAAAGCTCTAGTAGAAAAATGCTCTATTACAATTATTCTCAAGACAAGACTCTCTCATGCATTCTACTCTTATTTATAGTAATTCTATTTCCTAAAGAACATTCTAGAGGAAGATGTTTCTAGAAGTGAAAGCTTCTATTAGGTATTCTTACATTAGACTTGCTCACATTATTAAATAGGCCTTATTAACTAATATCAACCTTTATTACATGGAAAATATATTATTCTACCTATGTGAGGGGTTAGGGAGGTTAGGTCCCTAACATGCCACCCCCCTTGAAGAATAGCCTTGTCCTCAAGGCTTGAGATGAGAAAATTGTTGCAGACTGGTCGTCAGCTCCCAAGTGGCATCTTCTGGAGTTGTATCTTTCCACTGAGCTAACACTTCCTTGATGGTGTGTTGATAGAGATGACACTCTCACTGGTCCAAGAATGCTTGGGGCTGCAACCAAATGGAACCTTCTTCATCCAACTCAAGGAGATTGGTTTGAGTTTGGCACTTAGTTCCATTCACTTTCTTTAAGTATGAGACATGAAAAATAAGATGGAGCTTAGAATGATTGGGTAGATCTAACTGGAAGCCCACAGGTCCCACTCGCTTGAGAATTGTATAAGGACCATAAAATTTAGGAGCAAGTTTATGATAGTGTTCAACTTTGAGTGAAGTCTTCTTATAAGGTTGAAAACGAAGAAACACCTTGTCTGCTTTAACAAATTGACGTTTGGAATGACCCTGATCTACTTGTTGCTTCATGTGATTCTGATCCATGAACAAATTTTCTTTGAGGGTACGAAGAATGGCAGCTCAAACTGTAAGAATGTTTTCAATCTCCTGAACCTTGGAGACACCAGCAATGTAGGAGAGAATCGATGGTGGATTTTCCCCATAGACTACTTCAAAAGGAGTCATGCGAGTAGCAGTATGGTAAGATGTGTTGTACCACCATTCAGTGAGGGGTAACCACTGAGACCACTGATTTTGTCTATCAGATGAAAAACACCGCAAATATCTTTCCAAACACCTGTTTACAACTTAATTTTGGCCATTAGTCTGGGGATGATAGGAATTGCTGAGATGCAATTGGGTTCCCTAGAGCCTAAACAATTCTTGCCAAAAATTGTTGGTGAAAGTTGGATCTTAGTCAGAGACAATAGAATGAGGCATGCCATGAAGTTTGAATATATTATCCATACAAATTTGAGCCACTGTGGATGCGATGAATAGGTATTGAAGAGCACATAAATGAGCATATTTGAAAATATGATCTACCACGACTATGATGACTGACTTATTTCCTGATTTAGGTAATCCAACATTTAAATCCATAGAAATATCTCTCCAAATAGCAGGGGGAATCGGAAGTGGTTGGAGTGTGCCCGGAGCTTTGACCGTTTCTCCCTCATTGCATTGACATGTATCACATTCAACCACAAAGGTATGGACATCCTATTTCATACTATCTTAGAAAAAAAACGTTTGACCCATTCATAGGTTTTTGGTGCAGACCCCCACCCTCACCTGGGGTCCACTAGCCTCTCGATCTAAGTATCTTCAAATTCACAAGAGCTGGATCAGCTCTCTAGGTCCCCCCTTGACCTTTTCTTTAGCTCTCCATAGGCCTTTTTCTCCAAATTCGGGCCAAAATGGCTCTCTAGAAGGCTCCTGCTAGTGAGGCACTGCCTCCACATGACCCCCGGCTCAAAACCAAAGGCTTATTCTTTTAACTTTTCCAAATTAGGGACTTCGGAGCTATTGCGCTCCAGGAGCTTTAGTAAACACAACCCCACAATCCTCCCAAACAATACTTTCATGAAGCAGCAAATCCCGGGTGGGATCGACAACTTACAACCTCTGCCTATATCTACAGTCCTAATACGGCTTCGGCAGTCTGGGCTTCGACCATTCTGCCCGCTCCAACACCTTACACCTCCAATCCTCAGGAGTGTCGAACTCCAAAGTGGCGTGATCAAGCTCCACGTGTCCTCTGAAAATCAATGGCCCTGATTACTTCGAGCTTCGGGTCTTTAGTAAATTCTGAAACAACTCCCCAAAAAAACCTTCGGAGTGCACAATCTAACGCCACGCGTCCTCTATAATCGACGACCAAGATCAACTCTGGCTCCCGGCCCTTCGGGCGTCCTCCACTAACACATAGCCAAAACCCTCTGGAATACGAAGGCTCCGGACTACAGGATCTTTTTCCATGCATCCCTCGAATCAAGGGTAAAAATATCCTCCAGGCTTCGGGAGTTCGGGTGTCCTCGTGACACAACACCTTGTTCTTCTTGAGCGCCAAAACGCTGCAATGCTCCTCCTCTCTCCACATGTCCTCCTGACAGATGGTCCGGATTGCTTCAGCCTTCAAGAATTCAGGAGTGTTCACATTCTTGCCTTTGTTCCTCCAGAAGAGCGAACCAATGAAACACAGATCTTGTTCCAAGTTTCTCTCCAATCCAACGATTAGGATAAGATTTAGACCTCCGAGCCTTTAGAGGTCTTAGGACTTCACAACTCACCCCTTTGGTTCCTCCGAAGCGCTCCAGTGTTGGATCACGCGGATGTATGACACATGTTCTCGCAAGATCTGACGACCACAAATGATTCGGCCTTTGGAGCTTCGGGAGCTTCTGACTCCAAAAAAAATTATACCTCCGAACCAACGAAGTCTGAAGAATGCTAAGGGTTAAAACCCATACAACTCACCTGGATCCGACATTTGTTGTTGCTTGCACCTAGATCCGATGATTTGGATCTATCCTCTACTATGCACGCTCCTCCTTCTGCTGGACTTTGATCCTATGGTCCATATGTTCTCCCGCAACTGATCCAATAGTGCCTATAGCTTCTCTTCCACGCTACCGTGCATTTCTCCCGAACTTGGGATATTTTAAAATATTCAGACGCTGTGGCCTTCGTTTGCGTTCTCTGTAACGCTCCCTCTCCTAATCTTGAATTTTGAAAACAAGTTCCTCTGCACATGCTTTGCGCTATCCCTCTTGATCTTTCAACTTACTCAAGTTCTAAGGGTCTCGACCCTCTTCTCCTTTAACAATTTCTTGTGCCCTCTTGATACCTTGATGCTCTTCCTCTTGAGCTTGGTGGATCTAAAACCACTCAACCTCGGGTGCACTCCTTGCACTTATGAACTTGAAAGGGATCTTGGCTTCTGCAACTCCTTGCAGACCCTCTCTTTCAGAGTGTTCAACAACTATGTACACTATGCCCCCTCTACACTACCTTTCAGGGTGTTCAGTAACCCAGAAGTATCTCCTTGGAAATATTCCCACAGAACTCAAAGAAGAGTTCTCTTGTGCAATCCTTGCACTCACTAAAATCTCTCCTTGCTGAGCTTACATAGTGTTCAAAAAATCTGTCTCCTGTGCCTTCTCTGCACAGACTTTCCTCTAGAGTATTCAACAACTCTGAGGCTCCTTATGGATTTGAGAATGGTTTTGGTGTGCCCACCTAACACGCTATTCTTTGAACTCAAAATAGATTTCAAATGAACTCCTTGCACAAATCTAAGATCCCAGAACACTCAACAAACCCACAGACAGATAAGGAATTCTATCTCATCCTGCAAAGGAAAACATACATGCAAATCTACAACATACATATATGAAAACACACAGAAAACCATTCAAAGACATCCATAAGTCAAATGAACATACACATGAAACCATATGTAGGAAAAACTACTTTGTATCAATATCTGTATGCTCTGTACAATGTTTACAAACGTTGGACTACAACAGAGTCTCAGTTGTTCTCCTCTCCTCTCGTGAGCTCTCTCTACAACTCAACAACTCCTATCCTAATTATCCCTTCTAACCCACTGAATTTTTGATTACCAAGATTTTCACAAAAGAGGGGCTCCTTGAGCTTTCCCTACAACTCACCTATCCTCATAAATTACATTGAATGCCATTCAATGGCCATCTAGTCCGATTCAGATCTAGATCTACCTATAGTCATCCATTAATGGTGACTGACTCTCAGCCTGTACAAAGCACATGGGCTCGACTTTCCTTGAGCCATCAAACATTTAATACCTAAAAATTTTAAATTTGGGGCAAAATGAGAGGGTTAGAGCCTCTCTCCCTTCTTGAATGCACGCTAATGTGCTGGTTTTTGACATGTTGTTGAGGTGGAGCGATGCTCTTGCATCATACTCCACTGCTGGGAAAATCATGAGCTCCTACTCATGAGCTCATCTGTTCTGCTGTTGAAATCCTCCTGGATCCCAAACTTTTACGTGGAGCTATCCATTCGATCCTCTGCCATGCTACTATTGCTACTTCTTTGCTGTTGCATGCCCTCCTTTGTCCAGCTTCCCTCTGCTAACTATCTCTTATGCTGACTTCAACATTAGCCCCCTTATCTCCTATATCACTTTGTCCAGCTGATCCACTGGCTGGCTCTTTTCCTGCAGTCTACTCTGTTGCACTTCCTCCTCTCCATACAGGCTAAAGAGAAGATTATCTTGATCTCCCATGCTATCTTCATCTCTTATGGAATATATTGCCACTCTATTGCATAATCAACTTTTGTAGCCTCATCACTGAGCTGCTGCCCAACTGTCTCTTTTGACAGATTAGTTTATGTCATCTCCTTTTCCTCTGCTTGTGCTGGTACAAATCTTGCTTCATCCAGCTGCTCCTCTGGCTGAAATTTTTCCTCACTGTTCATGACTGCACTCCTCTGGAAGTCTACCTCTGTGTCTGGATGGGTTAGCCAATCATCCAACAATTTCAACTCTATCTCCCACTAAGTGAGAATCTAATTCGAATGCTCCTCTTCCTTCATCTCCTCTTAGATAGATGTCAATTTCTGCTCCTTCTTCTCCTCCATGATAGTCTTTGCTGGTTGTCCTTCCTCTGCTGCAACTGCAACACGTGCTCTGGCCTCAACTGGGCTACTTGGCAGGAATATTCTGATTCCTCTAATGATCAGAATGTGCCTTTGCCTTCCTCCTTTGTCAGCAATGCTTATTGATTTGAACTACTCTCTAAGTTCACGAGACTCTCAAACAGTCTCATCTCATGTGTGCCCACCTGGAAACTTGAAATTTTTTTCATTCCTTCCTTGCATTCTGTGATATCCCTCACTGATATCTGCTCATTTCCCTCCTGGAAATATGAAAATTCATCTCTGCCCTCATGGCAGTCTACGATATCTCCCATTGATCTCCCCTCTTCCTCACCGAGGGTTTCTCCAGTCACTAGTTCACAAATGCAAACCATCTCCTCCTCTATGTCACTGAGGGTTTCAATTTCCCTAAACCACCTCTTCAACTCATGATTCTTCCTCATGGAAATTAGCTTCTGGATTGGCCATCTAGTTCTTTGCTTCACGGACCACTCATACCTCCAACGTACCTATGATTCTTGCTGCATCTTCAACGTTAACTTGTCGATCTCTGCTCTCATATCCTCAATCTCTTTTTCCATCTGCTCTTTGCTCACCTATTGGTGACCTCCTTGAGATTTTTTCTTATGGCCTTCAGTAGCCATCTTTCCTCTTGCCTCTAAGAACGCAACTGGTTCTTCTGGCTCAGCCCATCTGGCTATCTACTTTTCCTTCTCTGCAACTGAGAGTGTTATTGTCTTTCTCGTGCAACCCATCAGGATGTCAACCGAATATTGCACACCTTGCAACAATCACCCACAGAGCATCAATACTATGTTTCCTTCATCTTCTCTTGTCTGCTACCTGAAAAAAAATCAGGCTCTGATACCACTTGATGGTATCAGACAAAACTCTCTCCTTCCTGCTACTTGAAAATAAGATCAGGCTCTAATACCACTTGGTGCAGACCCCCACCCTCACCTGGGATCCACTGACCTCCCGATATAAGGAACTTCAAATTCACAGGAGCTAGATCAACTCTCTAGGTCCCCCCTGGACCTTTTCTTTAGCTCTCAACATGCCTTTTTTTCCAAATTCGGGCCAAAATGGCTCTCTGGTAGGCTCCTTCTAGTGACGTGTTGCCTCCACATGATCTCAGGCTCAAAACTGAGGGCTTATTCTTTTAACTCTGCCAAATTCAAGACTTCAAAGATATTGCGCTCCGAGAGCTTCAATAAACAAAACCCCGCAATCTTCCCGAAAAACACTTTTGCAAAGCGTCGAATCCCTGGTGGGATGAATCCGATTTCAGATCCAAAATCAGATTCATGGGATCAACAACTTACAACCTCTACTTAGATATACAGTCCTGATATGGATTCAGGAGTCCAGGCTTCAGCTTTTTTGCTTTCCCCAACACCTTACACCTCCAATCCTCCAGAGTGTCGAACTCCAAAGTGGCGTGATCAGGCTCCACGTGTCCTCTGAAAATCAATGACCCTAATTACTTTGGGCTATGAGTCTTCGAAAAATTCCAAAACACCTCCCTAAAAAACCCTTCGAAGTGAAAACCTTCTGGAGTGCACAATCTGATGCCAGACATCCTCTCTAATTGACGGTCGAGATTAGCTCCAGCTCTCGGCCCTTCGGGCATCCTCCGCTAACACATAGCCAGAACCCTCCAAAGTACAAAGGCTCCAGATTACAGGATCTTCTGCCACCCGTCCCTTGAATCAAGGGTCCAAATCTCCTCTAGGCTTCGGGAATTCGGGTGTCCTCACGACACATCCCCTTGTTCCTCCTAAATGTTGAAATGATGCAGTGCTCCTCCTCTCTCCATGTGTCCTCCTGATGGAAGGTTTCGATTGCTTTGACCTTTGGGACTTCGAGAGTCTTAAAATTCTTGCCTCTATTCCTCCCGAACAAAGAACCAACAAAGAACAGATCTTGTGCCAAGTGTCCCTCCAATCCAACGGCCATGATAATATTCAGACCTCCGAGCCTTTGGAGGTCTTAGGACTTCGCAACTCACCCCTTTGGTTCCTATGAAGCGCTCCAGCACCGGATCACGTAAATGCATGACGCATGTCCTCGCAAGATCTAACAGCCACAAATGATTCGACCTTCGGAGCTCTGGGAGCTTTTGACTACAAACAAAATTATACCTCTGAACCAATGAAGTCTGAGTAATGCTAAGGGTTAAAACCCACGTAACTCACTTGGATCCGACAACTGTTGTTGCTCGCACCTAGATCCAATGGTTGGGATCTATCCTCCACTGTGCGTGCTCCTCCTTCTGGTGGACTCTAATCCTATGATCCAAATCTTCTCCCACAATTGATCTAATGGTGCCTATAGTTCCTCTTCCATGCTACCGTGTGTTTCTCTTGAACTTGGGATATTTTAAATATTCAAAGGCTAGGGCCTTCGTCTACATTCTCTGTAACACTCCCTCTCTTGATCTTGAATTTTGAAAATAAGTTCACCTACGCATACTTTGCGATATCCCTCTTGAGATTTCAACTTACTCAAGTTCTAAGGGTCTCGACCCTCTTATCCTTTAACAATTTCTTATTCCCTCCTGGCACCTCGACGCTCTTCCTCCTGAGTTTGGTGGATCTAAAAAAACTCAACCCCGAGCGCAATCCTTGTGCTTCTGAACCTGGAAAGGCTCTTGGATTTTGCAACTCCTTCCAGGCCCTCTCTTCCAAAGTGTTCAACAACTATGTACATTATGCCCCCTCTGCACTACCTTTCAGGGTGTTTAGTAACCCAAAAGTATCTGCCCTGAAATTTTCCCACAGAACTCAAAGCAGAGTTGTCTTGTGCACTCCTTGCACTCGCTCAAATCTCTCCTTGTTGAGCTTACAAAGTTTTCAACAAATCTGTCTCATGTGCCTTATCTACACAGACTTTCCTCCAGAGTATTCATCAACTCTAAAGCTCCTTCTGGATTTGAGAATGGTTCTGGTGTGCCTACTTGGAACACTCTTCTATGAACTCGAAACAGAGTTCAAGTGCACTACTTGCACAACTCTAAGAGCCCAGAACACTCAACAAACCCACAGATGGATAGGGAATTATATCTCATCCTACAAAGGAAAACATACATGCATATCTACAACATACATAAATGGAAACACACAAAACTATTCAAAGACATCCAAAAGTCAAATGAACATACACAGGAAAAACTTCTTTGTATTAATGTGTGTATGCTCTGTACAATGTTTACAAACACTGGACTGCAACAGAGTCTCAACTGTTCTCCTCTCCTCTTTTGAGCTCTCTCTACAGCTCAACAACTCCTACCCTAATTCTCCCTTCTAACTTATTGAATTTTTTATTACCAATATTTTCACAAAAGAGGGTCTCCTCGGGCTTTCCCTCCAACTCACATATCCTCATAAATTACATTGTATTCCATTCAATGGCCATCTAGTCCGATTCAGATCTAGATCTATCTACTATCAACCATTAAAGGTGACTTACACTCAGCCTGTACAAAGAACATGGGCTCGGCTTTCCTTGAGCCATCAAACATTTAATACCTGAAAATTTTAAATTTGGGGAAAAATGAGAGGGCTGACGCCTCTCTCCCTTCTTGAATGCGCACTAATGTGCTAGCTGCTGGTGCGTTGTTGAGGTGGAGCAATGCTCCTGCATCAGTTTTGGTAAACCCGGAGTGCCTAGCTATGGGTGAAATATGAAGCTCTGAAAACATCGCGTATTTAAGTTGTGATTGATTTCTTAAATACAAACATCCTTTGTAGCAAATCTCTTCATTGTGCCAAGAGTACCTTGTAGAAGCTTAATAATGGTGTTGCAATTGTTGGATCAGGAAAGAGAGTTTGGGGTCTTGTAGCCATTCCTGGAAAATATCTTGGAGTCAATCCGGTACAATGAAGGAGAGGGAAAAGAGGGACCCTTCTTCTTCATATTTCTTATAAAGAGCATCAACAACCACATTTTATTTTCCCTTATTGTAAACGATCTCATAATCATATCCAAATATCTTGGTCATCCATTTCTTTTGCTCTGGGGATGAAATTTGTTGTTCCAGAAAACACTTGAGGCTCTGATGATCAGTTTTAATTTTGAAGTGTTTCCCCAATAGATAAGGACGCCAGAGATCCATGACATGAAAAATAGCCAAAATTTCCTTTTCATAGATTGGTTGGCCCAAATGTATCTCTGATAGTTGTTTTCTAGTGAAAGCCAAAGCCCAACCATCTTGCATGAGGACTACCCCAATTCCTTTCCCTAAAGAATCACATTCGAAGTGAAAAAATCTTGGTGAAGTCAAGAAGTGTCAGTACAAGAGTCATGCACATAGCCTCTTTCAAGGAGTGGAAGGACTGATCAGAGAGGTCTTGCAATTTTTCCATAATTCTGAACAAAATTGCAATAGTATCCCATTAGACCTTGAAAATCATGTAAGTTCTTAATATTTTTAGGGTGAGGCCAATCTTTCATAGCTTCAATTTTCTTAGGATCCACCTGTATGCCATCCTTGCCAACAATATGACCCAGGTACTCCACTTCCAAGGCTCCAAAGGCACATTTAGATTGTTTGAGGAAAATTTTTTGCTAAGAGAGTAGATGTAGAACTTGATCCACATGGTTGAGATGGGCTTTCCAAGTTTTACTATAGATTGGAATATTATCAAAGAAAACTAAGACAGAATGACGGAGGAAAAGACAGAAGACATGATTCATGAGACTTTGGAAAGTGGATGGAGCATTACATAGGCCAAAGGGCATGACCAAGAACTCATTCTAAAGGTAGCCTTAGGAATTTCTTCCTCTTTCATACATATCTGGTGGTAGCTAGAACGAAGATCAAGTTTAGTAAAATACTTAGCACCACTCAATTCATCCAATGTGTCATCAATGAAAGGAATGGTAAAGTTTTCTTTGATGATGAGTTTGTTGAGGGCACGAAAGTCTGGACCACAAGAGAGAAATAGGGGCTGGTACTAGGACGAATAACACCCACACTTGAACAATTTTCTTAATTTCGTGCTTCTAGGCAAAGGGATGATGATAAAGGTAAACATTAGGAGGGAGGATACCTAGGAAGGGGAAGTCCATGGGGAGTGGTAAAAAGAACTTGGTGTTGGGAGATGATATATTGGAGGTTAGGATGCACAAAGGGTGTCTCAACTACATTATTAGAGTTGGAAAATAATGCTCGAATGAACTTTTTTGAGGAGCTTTTTTATTCACTGGGAACTAATGATATCATGGGAGCCTATTGTGATGCCTTGGAACTTATACTGTTGTCCCTCCTGTTGGAATTGCATGATTAATTCCTTAAAATCCACGAGGATGGGGCCCATAGTGCATAACCATTTAGTGAATATAAATGAGGTACTATCAGGCTGCTAAATCTGGTCTATCTTTGACTAGAATTTAGCTCCAAGTTTGAATTTCCAAAACTATCCTTTGTTGTCTTTTAGGACAACAAACTTTTTGGTTACTTTCCGCTGATAATTTTTGTGGTTAAGTGCCCTTTTGAGGTGCCCTTGCAAGTGTTTTTCATACCAATGATTAGCACATACAATATAACTCAAAACACATAACACTCCTCTGAATATTTACAAATCTAAATGTTGATCTAACAATTATAAGCATGCATGAAATTGAAACATATGTTTTTTGTCAACATGACCCTGGAAAAATCCCCATGGGAAAAACCAGTTTGGAGTAGATGTATATAGAAGTCCTCAAAGAAAAATGTAGAACACGAAAACCATATACAAGTGAACCTGGTACAATAGCCACCCTTCTCGGAAGCCTTAGAGTCCCTTGAAGATGTTCTTGCTAGCCTCTTGAAGCTAGGCTCCCTTTGCCTTGGTGCACCCCTCTTCCTTAGCCAACCTTTGGACCTAATTCCTTTCCTCTTTCTTTGACCTTGCCTTTGCTTGTGCATTTAAACCCTTGCTTGCCTTTGCCTTGCCCTTGTAGAATCTCCCTCCTCTCAAGAGTGCCTCCCTCCAAATATGTGGTGTGCACTTAGCTCAAGTGCGCCCCTACTCAAGAAAAAACTCACAAATGTGGTGCACCCTCTCTTTCCATGCACCCTCCATCTCCCATAGAGTGTGCCTCTCCTCAAAAAGTGAGAACCCTCCTGAAGATGTGCACTTACTTTGCTTGATGCACCTCTTCTCCTCAATGTGTGCCCCTCCACAAGCACTTGCACCCCTCTCTCAATGTATGCACCCACAAGGAATACATAGCCCATACTCCATGGTAGACTCTCCATGGTGAACTAGACCCAAGATATGGCTCCTCCCAAACTCTCGACCTCATGCACATTCTCCTCCTCAAGATATGCACCCAAGAGATCTCCTCCTTCTCCTTTCCTCTCAAGTGAAGAATGAATCCCATATTTTCCCTATTAACTCCTTTAGCCTCTCTTTGGCCAAACCCTAAAATATCAATGGCCTAGATCCAATCTAGCCAAGCCTAATCAATGGGTGAGATTTAATCCAAAAATATCACTTAGGAAACCCACTTGCCTTAGTTTTCTTTATGTCCTTTAACTCACCCACAAAGTGAATTAAATGTCACTTTATGACTTAAGTGACATATTTCACTTTTGACTTAAATCTCCTAAGTCAAAGTGAAATTAGAACATAAAGTAAAGTATTAAGGGTAATAGTCTCCCCCTTTGTGTTTAGAGACTCACAAACACAAAAGGACCACTTTCCAAGGTACCCAAATCTCAACACTCCCTCTTAACGAGGAAAGTTCCCTTCACCACCAATCTCATCCCTGCAGTGGAAATAGTTTCCTACTAGAAAATACTCGGTGAGTATGGTTGTACCCTGATCATCAAAAGTAGTCTCTGACACAGATCTACTCAACCTATGTTATCTATATATGGAAGTGTATCTCCACCTTTCCAACATCACCTAGATCTTGATATAAAACCAAATATCTCAACCTTTGTCTCCTACCAAGGATTTCTACCTCCTGTCATCTCGCCAACGATCACTACTCTTGGAATCTCACCAAGATTCACTCTCTTGGCATATCACCAAGAGTCACTCTCTTGGCATCTCACCAAGAGTCACCCCCTCTTGGTATCTCACCAAGAGTATCTACATCTTGACATCTCACCAATTTTCTCAACTTGGCCTCTCACCAAGTGATTTCCACCCGAAGTGGAACCTAAAGATGATATGCCCATATTCGTAGCCAAGTGAGGCTCAAGCCTCAATGGTGCCCTACTACTCCTCCTCATCAAGATTTGATGCTCTGAAGCCCCTGCACCAACCTCTATCTCAGAAAATATGAAACTGAAGCTATCCCGGGTGGACCAGTCACCCCCGAAGATGGTGTCCTCGAAAACTAAGTCTAAGGTCCCTCTGAATCACTACTATGAGTCAATAGGTCCTCCTCAAATCTGTCTCCTCACCTAACACTGGATTGTGTAACATCTACCAAAGAACTGATGAATGCACACTCTCGTGCAAACTGTTTATCGAACTCAATCTCCTTTGTTGTCATTGTTGTATCATCCTACTTCTTCTTCTTCTTATTCTTGGGACATTGTCCTGCATAGTGACCCATCTCACCACAAACAAAGAACCTCACCGTGCTCATGTATCTCTCTTTCCCACTGCCAATCTGTTGTGGTTTGGCCCCTCCCTTGGGACCTTGTTTAGAACCTTTTTCGGTCTTCTTCTTGCTCTTAGTACACAGAGCAAGGTCCTCATCACCCTGAGTAATACGTTGCTGTCTTGAGGACTCTGAGGTGAGTCTCGTCTCCTCCTGTATGAAATCATCCCAAAGTCTCTCCCAAGTAGGTATAGCCTCCCAGGAAACAATGCCTCAAACAAATGGACCCCATGGTTTGGTAAAGTTGTTTAAGATTGTCCTCACCATAAAGTATGGGTCCACTATCTCTCTGAAAGTTGCAAGATCATCTCTGATTTGAGTGAATTTGCCAAGGAATGATGTAACCGACTCAGAATCGATCATCTGAATTCTCTTGAGCCTGTCTTGCATAACCATCTTTCGGTTCTGGTTTGGACTCTGGTAAAACTTTCATAGAGAAACCCACATCTCAAATGTATAGTCTTTACCAATCAAATGTGGAATGACGTGGTCTCTCACCCTGTCACAAATAGTCCTTTTATCCTTGATTTGCCTCTTCCTGAACTATGGAAACAACACGGGGGCAGTAACAGGAGGAAGAACAACATGAGCCTGAACTATATCCCATAGTTCAAGGTCCTCTAAGGAGAAATTGATCCTGGTCTTCCAAGGGGACCAGTTGCTAACTTCGTCTAGCCTATCTTTTTCTTGCATCTGGGAATCCGACATGGTTGTCCACTAAAGCTCACACTGATGCTAAAAAAACACAAGAACACTGCCTCACTCCTATCAACACAGGTGTGAAAAGAGGCAATAGAAACACAAACTCACTCCTAGCAAATAGGTATGAAAAGAGGTTGTAAAAATCATCCTCACTCATGTCCATGCAGGTGTGATAAGAGGTTTTCCAATTTGTTAAAAAATTTAGTTCTGCAACTATCAAAAAATATCCCCACAAGCTGTTCACAAACTCAGTCAACAAGATGTCCAAAAATATTCCCACTAAGTTGTCTCAAATCTGTCCACTGAATGCAGTAGAAATCAACAAGTCTTTAGCCACCAAGGGATCTGATACCATGAAGAGAAACAAGGTACTATCAAGTTGCTAAATCTGGTCTGTCTTTGACTAGAATTTATCTCAAAGTTTGACTTTCCAAAATTGTCATTTGTTGTCTTTTAGGACAACAAACTGTTTGGTTACTTTCTGTGGATAATTTTTGTGGTTAAGTGCCCTTTTGAGGTGCCCTTGCAAGTGTTTTTCATACCAATGATTAGCACATACAATATAACTCAAAACACATAACAATCCTCCAAATCTTTACAACTCTAAATGTTGATCTAACAATTCTAAGCATGCATGAAATTGACACATATGTTTTTGGTTGACATGACCCTGGAAAAACCCCATGGGGAAAACCAATTTGCAGTAGATATATATAAAAGGCCTCAAAAAAAAAAATGTACAACAAAAAAAACATATACAAGTGAACCTGGTACAATAGCCACCCTTCTCAGAAGCTTTGGAGTCCCTTGAAGATGTTCTTGCTAGCCTCTTGAAGCTAGGCGCCCTTTTCCTTGGTGCACCCCTCTTCCTTAGCCAACCTTTGGACCTCTTTCCTTTCCTCTTTCTTTGACCTTTCCTTTGCTTGTTCCTTTAAACCCTTGCTTATCTTTTCATTTCCCTTGTAGAAGCTCCTCTCAAGAGTGCCTCCCTCCAAATATGTGGTTCACACTTAGCTCAAGTGCACCCCTACTCAAGAAAAAACTCACAAATGTGTTGCACCCTCCCTTTCCATGTGCCCTCCATATCCCATAGAGTGTGCCTCTCCTCAACAAGTGAGAAACCTCCTCAAGATGCACCCTTCCTTTGCTTGATGCACCTCTTCTCCTCAAGATGCACCCCTCCACAAACACTTGCGCCCCTCTCTAGATGTATGCACCCACAAGGAAGAAGTAGCCCATACTCCATGGTAGAATCTCCATGGTGAACTAGACCCAAGCTATGTCTCCTCCCAAACTCTTGACCTCATGCGCCTTCTCCTCCTCAAGATATGCATCCAAGAGCTCTCCTCCTTCTCCTCTCCTCTCAAGTGAAGAATGAATCTCATATTTTCCCTATTACCTCCTTTAGCCTCTCTTTGGCCAAACCCTAAAAGATCAATGGCCTAGATCCAATCTAGCCAAGTCTAATCAATGGGTGAGATCTAATAAAAAAATCTCACTTAGGAAACCCACTTTCCTTAGTTTGCTTTATGTCATTTAACTCACCCACAAAGTGAATTAAATGCCGCTTTATGACTTAAGTGACATATTTTACTTTTGAATTAAATCTCCTAAGTCAAAATGAAATTAGAACATAAAGTAAATTATTAAGGGTAATAGTCTCCCCCTTTGTGTTTAGAGACTCACAAACACAAGGGGACCACTTTTCAAGGTACCCAAATCTCAACATTTAGCACCAAGCATAATGTCACAGTCACCCATATCGATAGAAAACATATGATATTTCGGGTGGTACTAACCAATTTGTAGGCACACATTTTCGCAACGCCCACTACATTTCATGGAACTGCCATTAGCAATCATGATTTGAAAATTGTTGATGACACGTATATAGAAATTGATTTCCTAGGCATTGCGACGATGAATAAAATTATGGGTGTTGTCACTGTCAACAAGGATCATGACTTTCCTATGCTTAATGTAGCCAATTAGCTTGAGGGTTTGGGGAGCATATAAGCTAGTGAGGGTGTGCAACGAAATCTGTGGTTCAACTTATGGTGGATCAACAGGTGGAGTAGGGTCATCTGTTGGGGGTAGCTTTGCCATAGGGGAAAATTTATCCTCCTCTTCAACAACATCCTCATAAATGTGATCCGGATTTATTTTCAGAACAAAATGAAGCAAATAAATTACAATGAAATACTCATGAAAATTTCCAGAACAGAGAAATACAACAATACTTCGTTTCTACTAATGAAAGAATTGTAAAGAGACTGTAAAAATACAGAGTGTAAGACTCGCTAGAATGGTGGCAGCTTTATCTCTGAGGAGAGAAGTGACGGCTACGCTCATTTGCAAGAAGATCATTACAATGAGGCTCTGAGGGCCTTTTTATGATAACCATGAATGCCAAAACCCTAGACATCCAAAAACCTAACCCTAGAATATGAAACATCAAAAGTCATGTGGGCCCTGTTTGGGTAAGTTAGTACATTAACTTCCCATGGTCATAAATTTTGCATACGATCTTCGTTTTAGGTGCGTAATAGCCTGTTGGAAAGGTATTTTCAAGAAATACGCATTACGCACTCAAAATCTGACTCCTTCTATAGTTTGACTCTAGCGAGACAAAACAACATTGTTTAGGACCCCAAAACAACCTTGGAAGTACAACAAGATGTGTTGATATGAAAACATACAAAATAATCTAGTTGGATTATGTGGGAGGCCACCAGTATCCACCTAGAATATGTGTAGGGATTCAGACAACCCCAAAAGTGTAAATCCCACAATTACAAAGAATTACAAAAGAATGTGTTAAACTAAAAACTGACAAGAGGAGCCAATTGGAACATGTGGGTGGCCACTAATATCCACCTGGATCAAAATGTCCATAAAAAGATTTTTTTCTTTACACTTGTGCCCAGGAAAATATTTGTCATCACAATTATAGAAAAGACCCTTGAGTTGTCGTTGAACCATTTCTTCTCAAGTTAATTTATGGATCTTGAGAGGGGTGGTAGGAGGGACAAAATTGATAGGTCGAGGACGGGGAGGAAAATAGGGTTTTTGGTTTTGGGAAAATACAACTAGTTGTGCTTATTTGGCACATTTAATAGATTCCAACCAAGTCTGGGGGAAATCCATGAGGACCTGGGCTCATATTTCATCCTTTAGGACAATGATAAAACATTCCCCGATGAAGGAATATATCATGCCCTCCATTTTGAAAGACAAGTGCTCAAATGTAGTTATAAAGTCTTCCACTTTTCTAGATTGTTTCAACTTGGTCAAACGACCTAAATAATGGGTGTTGGTGTCAAAGTGTTCGTAGAGCTCTGCAACAAACTAGGTCCAAGCAATATACCCCTAGCGTGCATTTTTACTCCATTTCCACCATTGCTGGCATTTAATATCTAGATATAGAACAACACAATGAAGTTTTTCCAAGTCATCAGTAATGCCATGCAAAGAAAAATAATGATCCATTTGAGTGACCCAACTCGTGGGATATGATCCATCAAATTTATTGACCTCAACTTTGGAAAGACAAGGGTCATGATGAAAGGATTTGGATTGAAAGGCCATAGTATGGGAGGAGTCAACACCATCTAAGTGTGATGGTTTTTCAAAAAATGGAGGGCCTGAGGATTGGTTCATCAACTCCTTGAGAGTAGATTTGATGGTGTCAAATTCGCTCATGAATTTGGTATCCATGGCAGCAAAATTGTTTCAGACTTGGTCCTGAAAGTTTGCAAATATGAAATTAATGGGAGCAATGTTAGAAGTCATGTGCTAGATGTTCTCCTTGTTCTGTTTGATTTCAGCTTGCAGGTCTTAGTTGTGAGTGGTGGTTATTTGGACAGGAGGGGTGTCGGGGAGGGAAAGTGGGTCCACGGGAAAAAAATGATAAATGATATATAACAATGCGATAAGAATACTGCAGTGACGAATTGCCCAAATTGTTAACAAGAAATATTCTATAGGAATTTTGCAACCAGAATGCAAAAGGTAGGGTTGCGTGACAATAGATCTTGTCTATTTCTTTTTTGTTTTGTTTCTTTCCCAAGGGTTAGGGTTTTTAGGGTTCCTATAGACAAAGGTTTTCCCTGTGCCATAACTCTTTGATTTATGTGTGGGGTCGAAACAATAGTACTCAACCCAATATCTCAGGGCACCAACTAAGGAGGCTCAACCATACCCTTAGTCATACTACTTGATTACCCAGGTACTATAGAGTATCTTATCGAGTGCTTATCTCGGTGTCACTATAACAGTCAGGCAACCAATCGACTGATCTAGAGTTGGTTTCAGGTGACCTAGGGGACTCTTGATATACCTGATTTTGTTTGATGCGGTACTACTCGAGGGGTACCAATAGGGGTTACAGGGGTGTCCAACAAGGTGAAATGTTTGTTTTTAAGTAACCCTATGAAACTATCTATATTTCTTGTGTGTTGTATTCCCCACCGTAGTTTTACCCAGTGAGTGACATATCTCTATGCTTTAAAGACGCCGACAATACATGTCTCTACCCTAAAAACAAAATTCCCATAATTTTCGTAGAGGAAAGTGATTTGATTCCACTTGTTAGGTACCATATCTATTATAATAAGAAAAAAATAGAAATACTGCAGCAAATACCAGTGAAACAACAAAATGTAGAGAACCAAAACACCAAAGATGATACCTTTATTGATAGAAAGCAATGTTCACTTGCCTCTTCAAGGGGAAAACCTCCAACAGAGCAATGGTCTATTACAATAATTTTCAAGTCAAGGCTCTCTTATGCCTTCTAGTCTTATTTATACTAATTCTATCTCCTAAAGAACATTCTAAAGGAAGATCTTTCTAGAAGCGAAATCTTCTATTAGGTCTTCTTACATTAGACTTGTTCACATGATTAAATAGGCCTTATTAACTAATGTCTACCTTTATTACATGGAAAACATATTATTCTATCTACGTTAGGGGTTAGGGAGGTCAGGTCCCTAACAACTTGTCACTACCGTCGAGGCAAGATCACAACTCAAGTACCTGGGATATTTGAGGAGTTTATCTCTCCTCCTTTATTTTAAGAACGGAAATATAAACATGTGTTTTTCTTTGTTAAATAACTTGGGCTTAAGATCAATAATTTAATGTAACGCCAAATTGTTACAAAACTCAACAGGGGCCTCATCTGCTACATAAGAGACAAATGCGTAGAAGATACTCCAAGGCTTTGCTTTTGAGGAGCAATTAAATAAGGAAGCTAGCTAGTTGAATGCTCAAAGAATTGAAATAATGATCAAAGGAAGCTATTACTCTCACTTACATTTTCGATATTTTGATTCCTTTGACCACTACCCATTTCAACTTTGCACTATAATTTGATAATAAGTATGGGTATTTTTATTTCTTTATATCTATGCTGAGCTAGAATATCATTGTAGGGGAAGTCATTCCTAGAGGCCTTCCTAATCACTCTCCAGTCTCATACTTTCATACAACGGTCCTCATGGAAGTGTGTTATGAGCCATAAAATATAATTTACATGTAATTTTATGTCATCTTGAAGGAATTGATATGGTTATGGGTTTTCTATAATGGTAGAGAAGTAGTTTGAGCTTGTTCTACGGTTTGACATTTTAAAAATGTGGCTCCCTTCCCCAAGTTCAACTTATTGTGACTCCTATGAGTTTTGACCAAGCCACCCTTGTTGAAAATATTCTTATATGAAATTCATTAAATTTTGCTGTGATTTGAGGGGCTATACCTTCATTCCCATAACAAACAAAGAAGGTTATATGATTAATTAATTCCTAATACTTTTACGAGTCTAGAGCTACATCTCTATTTTTCATACTTTGTTTGGTTATTCTTTTCCTTCCATATTTTTGTCAATGAATTTTTCATGATTCTCTTAACTTCAAAGTTATCTAGTCATATGACCCTTATAAACCACAAAGGAACAAAATCCCCAAGGGTTAGCTCAATTGCTATTGACGCCATATGTGCTTACTCTTTTCAAAGTAGGGGAGGTCACAAGTTCGACTTTCATGCTCCTTAGGGCTATGGTTTACCCCACTTAGCATCCATGGATCATGGGGAAGTATTCAGTGGGTTTTCTGCAAATATTTCTTTGGGAAAAAAAATCGCCCAAGGCATAGGAAGTTTATAAACCATCAACAAAAGCAATATTGAATGATTATGAATTGTGTCAAGGAAGAATCATATTTAAGTAACATGCTTCCTCCATTTCCATGCTCTTATATATGACATGTTTATGGTAAATTCATAATCACTAATATATTTTGTGTTGCAGTTGGAAACCAATACTTAAGCAAAGATTTTCCTATTGGGTTTCCCTAGCATGCACATAAAATATTATTCTATAATGAATATATACCCATGAAAATTATATTGGCAAGAAGTGTATCATTGACTACTTTGAAATCTAAAAGTCTAGCAAAGTGAACAAAATATGCAAGTTTGATTCAATTTTTGCAAGAAAATTTTGAAGAACTTAAACCATGAATTTGTAGGATGATGTCATGAATATAAAGGCTTGAAAAAAAAAAAAATCATCATGTCAATAAAAAAACAACGAGGTTGACAAAGTACCTAACACCCAAATCAAGCTCTCACCATAATTCTCAAATGTATCCAGTCCTCAACTATGCTACTAGATTTCACAAATAGGAAAATAGTGAAAAGTTATAGTTGATAACAATGTCAGTGATGAAGAAGTGGTGGGGATATATTATTAGGAAATCTGAGTAGAAATTGAGTTGCAAGTGGGTTGATCCTATGATGCACTATTGCATGCGGCTCTGCAAAGTTATTTAATGAAAAATCCAGTTTCCCAAAACTCAACCACTACATCACTATATAGTTATTTAAGTCTGTCACAAATTGCATTCAATNATCCTTTTTGACACACCATTTTCTTGTGGGGTTCCTGGAACTGTCTTCTCTCTACGAATCCCATGGTATGAATAGTAATCATCAAACTCCTTGCTGCAATATTCACCTCCATTTTCTGATCTAACACACTTCAACCTTTTTCCTGTCTCATTCTCAACCAAAGCTTTCCATTTCTTAAAAGTATCAAAAACATCTGATTTTTGTCGAATGCAATAAACCCAAGTTTTTCTAGTTGCATCATTAATAAAAGTAACATAATAATGAGAGCTACCAAGAGATGACACCTAAGCTGGTCCCCATACATCTGTATGCACAAGCTCTAACCTTTCACTCTTATTTTCTTTTCCGACTTTGAGAAATATCACTCTCTTTTGTTTTCCATAAACACAATGCTCACAAAAATCCAAATCAATTTGTTTAAGATCTGGCAACAAATTTCTTTTGTGAAGTATCTGCATCCCCTTCTCACTCATGTGTCCAAGCCTATGATGCCATAATGTTGTATCCACTTCTATAGAAGCTAAAGAGAAAGATGAGTCATTATTACCAGTACATAAATACAATGTACCTACCTTCTCTCCGTTTGCTATTACCAATGATCCTTTAGTGACCTTCCACACCTTATCTTTAAATATGGATATACAACCTTCACTTTCCAACTGCCCTGTTGAAATCAGATTTTTCCTTAGATCTAGAACATGTCTTACCTCTTTTAACAACCATTGGTTTCCATTCCTTTGCTTTGTTTTTACCTTTCGCATTCCAACAATTTTGCATAGTGCATCATCACCCAAATGAACCTGTCCAAAATCACCTTGAACATAATCTAGAAAATGTTTCCTATAGGGTGTGGCATGAAATGAAGCCTCTGAATCTACTACCCAAGACTTAGACATATTATCTACAAAAAGAATCAAAGCATCTTGTAACACATCACCTGTTACATTTGCTTCTTGATTTTTCTCCTGCTGTCCATCTCTTTGTTTCTTTGGAGCTCTGCAGTCTTTCTTCAGATGTCCTTTCTTCCCACAATTCCAACACTCTATATTTCCAAATCTAGATTTGGATCTTCCCTTCCTAGAATTTTCGTGGTTCCCTGAGCCCTTTCCTCTATCCTTTTGTCTTCCCCTGTTCTCCATGTTTAACGCATTACCTGATGTCTCACCTGTGCTTTTCCATCACATTTCCTCACTAAGAATAACACCAACAACATCATCAAATTTTAAAGTATTTAAACCAGAGACGGATTTAGTTACAGCCATGACCAATCCATTCCATCTTTCTGAAAATGAGCACAAGATTAGAAGAGCCCTGACCTCATCATAAAAATATACTTTTACATAACTTAGTTGATTAGTAATCGTATTAAATTCATTTAAATGATCTGCAATAGATCCATATTAAATAATATCTTCATTAGAAATACCTTATTGGACACAGAGGGTTTTTCATACAGTTTAGCCAATGCGTCCATCAGCTCCGTCGTTGTCTTTTCTTTCGAAATATTGAAATCTACCAACGCTTCCAGGCTCAGCTGTATCATTCCTAGTGCCTTTCTGTCAAGAACCTCCCATTCTTCGTCCTTCATGGCCTTCAAATTCTTTTCTATTCCACCCAATGGTAGGAATAGATCATTCTAATATAAATAATCTTCCATCTGTATCTTCCATAACTGGTAGTTTTGGCCATTAAATTTCTCGACCCTAAACTTTCCATCTTCCTCCATTGCTCCCACTCGAACCAATAACCCTCTTTTCCTGCAAGTTTCCTTTTTCTTTGATACCATTTGTTAGAAAAAAAGGATCACGGAGCAATAAAATAAAACAAATGCGGAAATAAAACATAGAAGATACACAATACAATAGAGACACATATATATGTGGTTCACCTAGTGTGGGCTACATTCACCAGATAAATTGCCAGGTCCTTCCTTTATTATTATCCATCAAATGAAGGGATACAACCTACAACACACCCGCTGTAACTTCCTCTTCTTTCTCTCACAGCCTCCTCACTCAAAATACAATATTCACAATGATACATAGCCACAATACATTTCCCTCATAAAAGAGGGTCTCCTTCTAGGGAAACAAACCCTAACATAACTTATACCGTTAGATCTGTGACCTTATAATGAACGGTCCATATTCACAATGAAATTACAATATACATTTACAAGGCAATTTTTCCTTTGGGGGATTCACCTCCGAACCCCCACTGGGGGCCCACTTTTCCCCAGACCATGCAAAGGGGGTAACCCCCCTCTGCACTCCCCCGCGTGGAGGAGTGTACATTCTTTTAGGGTGTAAAGTATTCATGGGGTATAAACACGGTTGTAAACAAATACCTTTGAATCAGGAAGAGAATCAGGCTCCATAACCAATAGGTAATGCTTCATCATGTCCATCATTTATAATCCGCGTTGGTATGCAACCATCTTGGGTGTATCTACTAGGGCATGTGATTTAGGGGAACTACATAGTCTCTCTTACCCCTTTGTATATGATGTAAAAGTGTTTCTCTTTGTAAAGGTTGTCACACCTATGTATAGCACACTTATTCTATTCATAAGAATGGATCCCTCTCTTATGTATTCATCACACTTTTGCCATATACTATCATAGATGATTATGTAGATGCTCACTCAGTTTCACATCACTTGAGGCAATGTCACAATTCTCGAGGCAATACATGTATCCTTAGGCATTGGTCACATCCTCCAATGCACATTTGGGCTATTATTTCATGCATGGAAATCCTCTATACATGCCATGTTGGATATTTGTGAGAGCCCACCTTGTTTCATCACTTTTGGAGATGTATTTTACATGATTTTAGGGCCAAAACATATGTATGGGGTTTATTACAACCATGTGGGTATTTTTGGTGATGATTTGACTTGAAGACGAAACTTCCTTTCCTTATGTAGTACCTTTGCATGATTTGATGGCTTGGTCATATCTTGGAGATTCCTTTTGAGCATTCCTTGAGAACATTATGAGGAGGATATCAAATTACCTCCTTCTCTACATTTTCATGAGGTCATTCCACTTGGAGGAGAGGAAAATCAGATCTTTTCTTGCTTCAGAGGTTACTTCACCATGTTTTTATGCCTCCACATCACTTTTTCTTTGGAATGTTGGGATATGAGAGAAAATTGGTCCCATCATTTGCGATATGTCCCTCTCTCAAGAGGCTTTTATGTAGATGTGGCATAATTTGATTATGTATTGACTTAGTCTCCTTCAATGTGGATGCAAAGTCTTCTTTCTTAGTCTCCTAGGCTAATTTTAGGGAGAAAGAATTAATAAAGAATGAGAAGAATGTAGAAGCCTCCTCTATAAATAGAGGCTCTCCTCTCATTCCAAATTCTTGTGAATTGTTGGATCATTTGTGACTACAATTAATAGAAAATATTCCTTTTGAGGTTTTGGTGTCAATTCTAAGAGCTTTCTCTTTCTTGGTGCATTAAAGATTTGTTATGGTGATTCAAGACTTCTACTAGATTTCAAGAATGATCCATTTGATGGGTTACTATACCACTTAGAGAGGAGATGTTTTAGGGTTTGTTCCTTATTCTCTTGTTAACTTGGGTAAGTGCTTAATCCATTGTTTTTTTTCCCTCTTGGTTCCTTGGAAAGGGCGTTTTGTAAGTTTTAAATATGTGAAGTAAAGAAATGCATATAGATTCTTAAGCAAAACAGAATTTAATCAATGGCTCATTCACATAGTACACAGAGATTTATACTGGAAACCCTCAACCGAGAAAACCTTTCTTATTTCATTATCTCGAATTTCACCATTCGCTATACAATACATACAATGTTTTTAGGTATTCTGTAGATACCAAAACCCTAATCCCTAACACCGGGTTTATTTTTAGTAAACCGCTAAAAATAGAAAAAACCGCCCAAATTTTTTTTTCGGGGCGCTGCCCCGAGCTACCGCCCATTGCTGAACGTTGCACATAACTAGGGGGGCATACCGATCCCCCCCCCCCTAGGAAATCACCTGGTGTACACGGCACAAACAAAGCACTAATACGAGGGATCGTCAGACACAGTTGTCATATCTGACGCGCCCACACACACACATACAAAGAATATAACACATACCCAACATTCTCCCACTTGTTGTTTTCTTTGCATCCAGGGGTCCAGGGGATTATATAGTCAATAATCCAGGGCAGCGATGCCCATTGTTACTCTACACCAAGAGAAATTTTCTGTGCTCACAGACTTTGTCAATGAATTTGCAACATTCTTCAAAGTGTCAACCTTTTCCAGCAACACCTTCTTTTCCTCAANTTGGGTGTATCTACTAGGGCATGTGATTTAGGGGAACTACATAGTCTCTCTTACCCCTTTGTATATGATGTAAAAGTGTTTCTCTTTGTAAAGGTTGTCACACCTATGTATAGCACACTTATTCTATTCATAAGAATGGATCCCTCTCTTATGTATTCATCACACTTTTGCCATATACTATCATAGATGATTATGTAGATGCTCACTCAGTTTCACATCACTTGAGGCAATGTCACAATTCTCGAGGCAATACATGTATCCTTAGGCATTGGTCACATCCTCCAATGCACATTTGGGCTATTATTTCATGCATGGAAATCCTCTATACATGCCATGTTGGATATTTGTGAGAGCCCACCTTGTTTCATCACTTTTGGAGATGTATTTTACATGATTTTAGGGCCAAAACATATGTATGGGGTTTATTACAACCATGTGGGTATTTTTGGTGATGATTTGACTTGAAGACGAAACTTCCTTTCCTTATGTAGTACCTTTGCATGATTTGATGGCTTGGTCATATCTTGGAGATTCCTTTTGAGCATTCCTTGAGAACATTATGAGGAGGATATCAAATTACCTCCTTCTCTACATTTTCATGAGGTCATTCCACTTGGAGGAGAGGAAAATCAGATCTTTTCTTGCTTCAGAGGTTACTTCACCATGTTTTTATGCCTCCACATCACTTTTTCTTTGGAATGTTGGGATATGAGAGAAAATTGGTCCCATCATTTGCGATATGTCCCTCTCTCAAGAGGCTTTTATGTAGATGTGGCATAATTTGATTATGTATTGACTTAGTCTCCTTCAATGTGGATGCAAAGTCTTCTTTCTTAGTCTCCTAGGCTAATTTTAGGGAGAAAGAATTAATAAAGAATGAGAAGAATGTAGAAGCCTCCTCTATAAATAGAGGCTCTCCTCTCATTCCAAATTCTTGTGAATTGTTGGATCATTTGTGACTACAATTAATAGAAAATATTCCTTTTGAGGTTTTGGTGTCAATTCTAGGAGCTTTCTCTTTCTTGGTTATCTTCTTGGTGCATTAAAGATTTGTTATGGTGATTCAAGACTTCTACTAGATTTCAAGAACGATCCATTTGAGGGGTTACTATACCACTTAGAGAGGAGATGTTTTAGGGTTTGTTCCTTCCTTATTCTCTTGTTAACTTGGGTAAGTTCTTAATCCACTGTTTTTTTTCCCTCTTGGTTCCTTGGAAAGGGTTTTTTGTAAGTTTTAAATCTGTGAAGTAAAGAAATGCATATAGATTTTTAAGAAAAACAAAATTTAATCAATGGCTCATTCACATAGTACATAGAGATTTATACCGGAAACCCTCAACCGAGAAAACCTTTCTTATTTCATTATCTCGAATTTCACCATTCACTATACAATATATACAATGTTTTTAGGTATTCCTTAGATACCAAAACCCTAATCCCTAACACCGGGATTATTTTTAGTAAACCGCTAAAAATAGCAAAAACTGCCCAAAAAATTTTTTCGGGGCGCTGCCCCGGGCTATCGCTTATTGCTGAACGCTGCACGTAACCAGGGGGGGCATACTTGCCCCCCCCCCGAGGAAAGCACCTAGCACACATGGCACAAACAAAGCACTAATACGAGGGATCGTCAGACGCAGTTGTCATATTTGACGCGCCCACACACACACATGCAAAGAATATAACACATACCCAACATTCTCCCACTTGTTGTTTTCATTGCATCCAGGGGTCCAGGGGATTATATAGTCAAAAATCTAGGGTAGCGATGCCCATTGTTACTCTACACCAAGAGAACTTTTCTGTGCTCACAGACTTTGTCAATGAATTTGCAACATTCTTCAAAGTGTCAACCTTTTCCAGCAACACCTTCTTTTC
>JZKD02S0650897.1:193773-209418 GCA_000966675.3 Picea glauca | reverse complement strand
AATTTCTACTAGGGACTTTTTGCAACTGTGAAATTTGTCCAATTTCACTCCAATAACCCAAATTCAACTAATTCATGTCTAAATTTTCTTGAATAGGAATTAAAATAAGGAATATTTCTTCACTTAACCCAATTCCCCAAATTCCTCTTGAATTTGATAACATAAATTGGAGCTTTTACCCAATTTCACTCCAATGCTTCAAATCTTGGTCATGGATGCATTGTGACTTGAAATTCAACCACTTTTGAATTTAATTTGCTATGAAAAATGATTCAACATGATGTTAACTCGGCCCATCCAGGCTCACCATTGTAAACTGGGCTTTGATACCATATTGTAACACCCCCAACCACCTAGGCTAGCCCATGCTACTACTTAACCCATTCTGTTAATGCTCTTATACCATATTGTAACATACCCAACCACCCACTGGGTAATGTCACTCAAGCAACTCTTTCTCTGATACCATATTGTTAGTAAATGCTTCAAGTGTTGGAAACTCCTTTCACAATCCAATGTCCACTCAAACTTCACACATTTCTTCTACAAAGAAGTAATTGGGTGTGTAATTCTTGAGAATCCCTCAATGAATCATCTGTAGTAACTTGCAAGACCCATGAATGATCTTACTTTAGAGACATTTCTTGGCACTAGCCATCCTTCAATGACTCTTATCTTTTCTGGATCTATTGTTATTCCTTCCTTAGAGATGATATGGCCCAAGTAATGTATCTGTTTCTAGTATAATAAGCACTTTCTCAATTTGGCATACAACTGATGCTCCCTCAAAACCTGTAACACCATTCTCAAGTGTTGCTCATGTTCTTCTTCAGACTTAGAATATATTAGAATGTCATCCAAAAATACAATGACAAACTTGTCCAAATAATTCTTGAATACACCATTCATGAGACACATGAAGACAACTGGTGCATTTGTTAACCCAAATGGAACCACTATAAACTCATACTGGCCATACGTTGTTATGAAAGTAGTCTTGCTAATGTCTTATTATTTAATTATTACCTTCTGGTAGCCTGACCTGAGATCAATCTTGGAGAATATTTTTGCATCTTTTAGTTGATCAAAAATGTCATCTATCCTTGGCAAATGATACTTATTCTTCATAGTAACCTTATTCAAATGCCTCAAATCAATACAAAGTCTCAAAGTTCCATCCTTTTTCTTCATGAACAATACAAGGGAACCCCAAGGTGATGCACTTGGACGTATATACCCCTTCTTCAGAAGCTCTTTAAGTTGGATATGTAATTCCTTCAGTTCAGGTGTACTCATCCTGTAAGGAGTCTTAGATACTGGAGCTGCTCCATTTATCAGATTGATGGAGAAATCAATATCTCTTTTAGGTGGAAGTCCTAGTATCTCCTTGAATACATCTTCAAACTTTTTCAGGACTGTGCAGTCTTCAATGTATGACACCTTATCCCTAGGTGTCTCTTCCATTTGCATGACAAATATTTGACACCCTTTTATGTAACTCTTCTTCAGCTGCAAGGCTGAAACTTCTCTGATAATCACTGCTCTAGGAATCCCTTGTACTATCCTTAAGTCACCTCCCTCATCCAAGCAAGTAAATGCTTTGTTATAACAATCTAGGACAACATGGTGTTGATCCAACCAATCCATACCAATTAGGTAGTCATAGGAACCTAAAGGTATGGTATTCAACTCTGCGCTGGTGTTTAGTCCATTCAGGTTCTATGGACATGCTTTAACCATCTCACTAATATTTCTTTTAGCTCTTGTGGCAAGTTGTACCATCCAAGGTTTTCCAAGCTTTCTTCTTGGCAAATGAAACCTTTCCACCATCTTAGGATCTAGATAACTATGACTAATGCCTGAATCAATTAAAATAGAAATGGGATGATTATTTATCTCACTTTCAACTTCAATCATATGTTATTGAAACTTAGCTTGCTTGTTGTCCAAGGATGCATAAATCCTAGGTACACTTCTGCCCATGTCTTCTACTATTTTATCTTGCTGCGCGCTATGAGAAATATTCACTCTTTCACTTCTGCGTGTGCAATCTCTGTACATGTGATCTCCCTTACAACCCCAACATTGAATAGGTTGTTGCATTGACCTTTGCCCCAATGGCTCTATCATTTTGGATTCTTTAGTAGCTAACTATTCCTAATAGTTATTTCTGAAGAATGGTGGCTTAGTCCCCTTCTTCCTCAGTTCCATCTTACTTTTATTCTTGTCTTCCCAATATTTCTGGTAATATGCTTTCCCTTTTTGTTGATCATAAAGGCACTTAGCCCTTCTAATTATAGTTTCCTCCAATGTTTTGGATCATCATATTGTATTATGTCACTGATAAATGGTGGCATCCCACTCAAATATCTCTAAATCTTAACTTGCTCATCTTTGTTGAAGGAAACATATTTTAGTAGTTCTAAAAACCTTCTTTCATACTCATCAATAGTCATACTCCCGAGCTTGAGTTCATATAACTCTTTCATTTTCTTGTCATAGTATCTCTTAGTCAAGTATTTCCTTTGTAAATACCTCTTGAATTATTTCCAAGTCACTTTCTTCTCATCAATGCAATGTACTTGCACATATTAGTCCCACCACATTGATGCTTTTCCCTTGAGCTAGTAAATAACAATTCTTCCTTCCGCGTTGAAAGAGTAATTATGCAACTGAAAATACTTTCTCATATTTAACAATCATGACTCCACATCCTCATCCTTCTTATGTTCACCATCAAAAGTAGGAGGCTTGATTTTGTTCATTTCCCCTCGTAGTTCATCCACTCCAGTCTTCTTGACAGGACTTGAACTATTGCTCTCTCTCCTAGTGGAATGTATTGGATATTGACGATGTTGTCCATCAACACTTCTACTGTGCACTGACCTTCCCCTCTTACCATGGGACCTATAGCTTCCTGACTTGCTTGACTCAGTATGCTTATCCATTTTCTTCTCAATTTTGTTCAAGCTTTGCATCAACTTAATGTTGATGTCTTCTTGTAGCTCATTGGATTTCATAAGCCTCTCATTGTCAGCTTTATGACTCTGGACATCCCTATGCAAACTCTTTATGGTTTCCATCAAGCTCATGCTTTCTTCCTTCCCTTCTCCATGTCCATTGGAATTTGTACCTTCAATACCCATATGAACATACATTCCTCTGTCCTCTTCTCCATGACTAAAAATCCCCTGCACATCTTCCATGATTCTAAACTTCTGTTGATCTTGTTATGATCTAGTTGTTGTTAATCCTGCAAAATGTGCAGCGAACAAAAGTTGTTAGGCTAGACATTCAAATCATGAAATGATGTACAATTCTGTTTTCATACAACATCATAATTCTTCTTCTAATTTCTTGGGAAGATTGACTACCTAATTGATTGCATGTGCACTACTTTCCAATTATTAACATGCACCAATTTTACATACACCACGCTAAAGCGTAGTGCATCCACCACACTCTTCTAATTACTATGTATATTTTTCTGTCGTGCACCAATATTTACGAAGCACGGATTTTGTGTTGTGCACCAATACTCTGCACGCACTACCAACATAACACTTAGGTTAACTATTTTTACATCGCATGCCAACACTCTGCGTAGCACAACCTTTCTGTCGCATATCAACACTATAATGTTGCAAGTACTGCAAGTACTGCACTACATAGCGTCAATTTCTAATGTGTTCATACCGCGCACCTAAACTTCAAACACACACCTTGTGATGCCAAAATTTAGTGCACTTTATCGTGCACTAATATTTTGTGTAGCTACTAACTATACCCTGTGCAATGTCATAACTTAGTGTACATACCACGTACACACTTATTTTCTGCACAACACCAATGTTCAATGCGCACACCTACTCAACATCATTTTTCCACATTACTGACTCCACACAGTGCAATACTCACTTTCTAATGCACATACCCACACATCTTATTCTTCTGCGCATCATTATTACTTAGTATGCACACTGCTCTTGATACTTAATTGGTTTTTGCTCGATTCTCACCCAATTTCTACCAGGGACTTTCTGCAACTATGAAAATTTTCCAATTTCACTCCAATAACCCAAATTCAACCAATTCCTGTATAAATTTTATTGACCAAGAATTAAAATAAGGAATATCTCTTCACTTAACCCAATTCCCCAAATTTCTCATGAATTTGATAATAAAAATTGGGGCTTTTACCCAATTTCACTCTAGTGCTTCAAATCTCCATCATAGATGCAATGTGACTTGAAATTTGACCACTTCCGAATTTAATTTGCTATGAAAAATGCTTCAACATGATGTTAACTCGGTCCATCCAGGCTCAATGTTGTAAACTAGGCTCTGATACCATATTGTAACACCCCCAACCACCCAGGCTGGGCCATGCTACTACTTAACCCATTTTGTTAATGCTCTAATACCATATTGTAACATACCTAGCCACCCACTGGGTAATGTCACTCAAACACCTCTTGCTCTGATACCATATTGTAACACCCCTAACCACCCAGGATGGGCCATGCTACTACTTAACCTATTCTGTTGATGCTCTAATACCATATTGTAACATAACCAACCACCCACTAGGTAATGTCACTCAAACAACTCTTGCTCTGATACCGTATTGTTAGAAATTTTACTTAAATTGCTCTGACACAACTCTGTCATGGATTAAAAACATATAGAAACTCTACAATGCATAATTATGTACATTTTCTTAACATATTTATACACAATTCATGACAAAATTATACATACAACATAAATAACATAGACCCATGACAACAATTGCATAAATATAATTGCAAACATGATTTAACACACAATTGGCACTTATCTTTTGAAATAAAAGACACCAACTGTGGGCAGAACTTCCACGTTCCTCCCAGCCTTAGACCACACTATTCATAAATATGAACAGTGGGTCACCCCCGAGTTGGGATAAACTCCACTTGGGCAAGGGTTCCCAACCAGGCTAAATTATCTCACTCTATAGAAACTCGATCATAGGTGGCACATCCACATGTGACTCAATTGTAGGAAAGTCTCCCATAGATGCCAATTCGCACTGACAACCTACAGTCTCTCATTCCCCACATGTCTGTTCCACCCCAGGAAGTGTACCCCTTCTCTTCTCAGCAGTCCCTCGGCTTCCCCACTTCCCTTCTAAGGCTTCAACAACAGGCAGAACAAGAAGTCTCAGAGCCCTGTTGCTGCAATTTGACACCTCAGAAACAACCATTCTCTCACCTAGAGAAAATGAAATCTTCCACAGGCCTGACAATTTTCCTCTTCAATTCAACATTCCACGTGCATGTCAACCCACCTCATCAATTTAGCTCTTCAAGCTAATTCATACATAGGTATCTACGACAATGTTCAACATATTGATCACAATAATCATCAGGCTCATTACATCAACTAACCGGTTCACTCACTGAACAGTTCTATGACAGAACCGTTCCCTCGATGGCAGAACAATTGTCTTACTTATCGCTTTCTATGGTCTTCATCCCCCCCCCAAGATTCTTTCCTACCCGAATGGACTAAGTCCGAATCATTTGACTGCATATTCCCAGCTCGACACCTACCGGGTTGAGAACTACCTTCTATCAACATGTCCCCAACTTGACACTTGTCATGTTGGGAACTTCTTTTAGCCACTTTTCCCCTCCTCGGGACTTAGGATATAATATTATGTCCTTAATTTACACTTTTTAAGAAATATTAATAAAATATTCCTTTTTGGCTTTAATCCCCTTTAACCCAGCCCCCTTGACCTCAACTAATGGAGTTTAAGCCCCCCAAACTCTTTTACGTGGTCGGTATACTCTAAGGATGTATTTTCATTAATTTTCAAGTGATTACATTTGCATTTCAGTACAAAAGTACTAATCTTTTACATACAGGATCACCAACCTCAAAGTACACAGTTTGTGCACTTAAAACTATTGTGTGCGAAACTTTTGGGCTGCGCGCACTCTTTTATTAATGTGACAATCTTGCGCCCTTTCACAAGTGCGCATTACATCATGACTTATATACAAAAGGGTTCTTCTACCCTTCAAAAATCTACGCACTAAACCAGTGCGCGTTGAATCCAGGGTTGCATGCCTTTTTCCTTCAATGCCCAATCCTTTCGCACTAACACTTGTGTGCATTGCATTCCTTAATATGTTTCGCTTTTAGTGTGATATTCATGTGTACTTACATAGGTGTGCGCCAAGACATAAAATTGTGCACTATATCATTTTACCATTGTGCGCACTCTTTTGATATGAGTTCCTCGCGCACTTAAATTAATGCGCGCATAACCAAACCCACATGGTTATTACTTCAGCTCACCAACTTATAAGTAATGTACAATTACATTGATATTTACACTTGGGGATCGACCTAGGGGTGTTACAATCCCCTCCCCCTTATTTATGCACTGTCCTCAGTGCAGTATATACACATGAAGATTCAAAATTTAAAAAAAATTCAAAAAGATGTGGGTATTTTGCTCGCATAGAATCCTCATGTTCCCAAGTTGCATCCTCGGGACCGTACCAAGTCCATTGGACCTTTACTAGCCCTGTGGATTGATTCTAGAGCTGCTTGATCTTCTGATCCAATATGCACACCGGATGCACTTGAAAACTGCCTTCTAGTTCCACCTTAATCACATTCCAATCAATAACATGATTAGTATCTTATGTAGACCCCCTATCCCTCCTAAGGGCTGCATGACCTCCCGGTCAGGATCTTCTGATTTTGGAGCCGAAATGGCTCCTCTGGTTTCGGACTGGAACCCTTCGAACGAATACCCAGGTTCCTTGCAAAATCTCTGTTGGCTTTTTCGAGCGCCAAACATGAGCTCCCACAACACACGACCAAGGGCTATGACCTTGCGCCAAGCCGAAAAGGCACTTATCGGGGATAGAGACTTCACAAGTCAAGTGTCCCATCTCTTGGTCGTGTGCTGTGGGAGCTCACGTTTGGCATCCGAAAAAGCCAACAGAGCTTTTGCAAGGGACCTGGGTATTCATCCGAAGGGTTCCAATATGAAACCAGAAGAGCCATTTCGGCTCCAGAATCAGAAGATCCTGACCGGGAGGTCATGCAACCCTTAGGAGGGATAGGGGGTCTGCATCAGGTTGTATCATAGCACATTTTTTGTTTGTAGATTTCAGGTGAAGGAGGAAAAAGAAGGAGACATAAAAATCAGAGCTGTACTCTGTGTGTAACAAACAATAAACACAATGCTGCCAAGAAGACGAGATCCGCCTTTAGGAAACCGTGCTGTAGAGAGGGAGGTGCGAGAGATTTGCGCTGGAATGGAAACAATGGAAGCAACAAAGAGGAGAGCACCTGACACTGGGGATGTCAGTGATGCAGAAAGTGAAGAATTTGAGGCTGAAGAAGCTGCAGGAGAGGATGCTACAGAAGAACGATTGTTGAGAGCAGTTGTCAGATTGAGAGGCAGAGCTAAGATAGAGGTTCCCATGTATGAGGGAAATCTAGATGATGAAGAATTGTTGGACTGGATAAGGTCCATGGACAAACACTTCGACTATGAAGATGTCAATGAGGAGAAGAAGGTGAAGCAGGTAGTCACCAGGATAAAAGGGCATGCAACACTATGGTGGGATGAACTGCAGGCTGAGAGGAGAAGTAAAGGCAAACAAAGGATAAAGAGTTGGGACAGGATGGTAGCCAAACTGAAGGCTAAGTTCATACCCAAGGACTACCATATCAATCTGTTCAGGAAGCTATAGAACCTGAGACAGAAAGGAATGACAGTCAAGGAGTACATCGAGGAGTTCTACAGGCTGAACATCAGAACTGGACAAAGGGAGAGAGACGAAGAAAAATTCGCCAGATATATAAACAGCTTGAGATATGAAGTCCAGGATGAGCTAAGCATGATGTTAGTGAGGAATGTGGAAGATGCTTATCAGTTTGCACTGAAGGCAGAGGAGGAGCTGGCCAGAAAACAGAACTAGCGAGGAAGAGGTAAAAGCTCGTTCCCAAGCAAAAGTAAGGGATGTAACCATGACAGAGAACACTAGCCTAAGGATGAGGCTGAGAGACCACACAATCACTCAGAACGAGGAGGAAGTTTGCGAGGAAGACAGGGTGGTGGAAGAAACTCTTCTAGAGGAAGAGACAGAGGAGGAGTAAGGTGCTATAACTGTGGAAAGATAGGGCAGATGTCTTGGGAATGTCCCGAGAAGAAGAAGGAAGGAGGAGAAGCTCACATTTCAGAAGTAAGGCGAAGATATGTTGAAGTAGAAGGAGCAGAGGATGGAGCATCCCTGATGTTGAGAAAAGTTCTCTTAAATCCAGAGGTAGAAATTAAAGAGGTAGTGCAGAGAAACAATCTCTTCAGAACAGCTTGCAAGACTAAGGATATAGTATGCAAGGTGATAATTGACAGTGGGAGTACTGACAACCTAGTATCCACGGAGATGGTGGAGAAATTGGAGTTGAAGACAACTGCACATCCAAGGCCATACAAAGTCTCATGGCTGCAAAAAGGACGCCATGTAATGATTACTAAACAATGCCTGGTTGAAATTAAAATAGGAGGATATAAAGATGAAATCCCATGTGATGTAATTCCCATGGATGTATGCCACATTTTGTTGGGAAGACCATGGAAGTATGACATAAATGTCATTCAAGATGGAAGGAAGAATACATACACATTGGAGAAGAATGGTAGGACGCATATGTTACTGCCGATGGAGGAGAAGATAGTGAAAGAGGAAGCCAGCACAAGCATACTTCTCATGAGTGGGAAGGAATTCCTAAAAGAAGTCAAGGGAGAACAGGAGATGCAGGTCGCTATGGTGAGAAAGCCCAAAGTCATCCTCACGAGTACATCAATGGACGATTTACCTGAAGAAGTATAAGAGCTACTGGATAATTTTGTGGATATAGTGGTGGATGAGCTGCCAAACTCATTGTCGCCCATCGGGAGTATCAGTCATCATATCGACTTGATACTAGGAGCAAGCCTTCCAAACAAAGCAGTGTACATATTGACACCTCGAGAGAATGAGGAGGTGAGGAACCAAGTCTAAGAGTTGCTGGATAAGGGTTTGGTCAGAGAAAGTTTGAGCCCATGCGCAGTACCAACTGTGTTAAGCCCAAAGAAAGATGAAGGATGGAGAATGTGCACAGACTCGAGAGCCATCAACAATATCACCATCAGGTACATATTTCATTTACCAAGGATGGATGACTTAATGGATTGCTTGAGTGGAGAAAATTTCTTTTCTAAGATAGATCTGAAAAGTGGATATCACCAGATCAGGATGAGAGAGGGTGATGAATGGAAAACAACCTTTAAGATGAATGAAGGCCTGTATGAGTGGTTGGTTATGCCATTTGGCTTAACAAATTCCCTGAGCACTTTTATGAGGCTAATGAATGAAATTTTGAAAGATTTCATTGGAAAGTTCGTGGTTGTATATCTGGACGATATACTGATTTTTAGAAAGACTAAGGAGGAGCATTTGAGGCACCTAACGCTAGTGATGAGGAGGCTACAACAGGAGAAGCTGCTAATCAATCTTAAGAAGTCCTCTTTTATGAAGACAAAGCTCATTTACTTGGGTTTTGTTATATCTTCGAATGAATTAAAGATGGACCCAGAAAAGGTGAAAGTGATCAAGGAATGGCCGTCACCAAGGAGTATGTTCGAGGTAAGGAGCTTTCATGGTTTAGCAAGTTTTTACAGAAATTTCATTAGAGACTTCAGTGGAATTTGTGCACCAATGATGGATACAATGAAGAAGTGACACAAGTCTTTTAAATGGACAAAGGAGGCTGAAAGGAACTTCAATATACTAAAGGAGAAGATAACAGAATGACCAATTTTGATCTTGTCGAACTTTGGGAAGACATTTCAGGTAAGATGTGATGCAAGTGGAGTTGCAATAGGAGCTGTTTTGAGTCAGGATAACAGACCTGTTGCCTATTTTAGTGAGAAGTTGAATGAAACTAAGAGTAAATACCCCACATATGACAAGGCGTTCTATGCCATAATTCAAGCATTGAAGAAATGGAGGCATTATCTTGTCTCGAAAGAGTTTGTCTTGTACAACGATAACCAAGCTTTACAATTCATAACCCAACAAGAAAAACTGAACCAAAGGCATGCAAAATGGGTTGAATTTATGCAAAATTTTACTTTTTTCATAAAACATATTGTTGGGAATGCTAACAAGGTTGCTAATGCATTAAGCAGGAGATGTTTAATTCTACAGGAATTCCAGGTGGAGACCTTGGGGTTTGAACACCTTAAGGATATGGATTGTGATGATGCAGATTTCAAGGAGGCCTACGAAGCATGTACAAACCCTTTACTGAGAGATAGAAGTCAATGGACATAGTATATGGTTCAGGAAGGATTGTTGTTCAAAGGAAACCAATTGTGCATACCAAGATGCTCAATGAGGGACAATCTTCTAAAGGAGAAGCATAGTGGAGGATTGGCTGGACATTTTGGCCACGATAAAACGTTTGCACAGTTGAGCAGTTCATACTATTGGCCAGGTATGAGAATAGATGTGATAAATTTTGTGAACAAATGTAGAATCTGCCAACATGCAAAGGGGAAAAGGCAGAACACTAGATTGTATCAACCATTGCCAATACCAGAGAGGCCTTGGGATGCAATAAGCATGGATTTCATGTTGGGATTGCCAAGAACACAAAGGGGATTCAATTCCATATTTGTGGTGGTGGATAGATTTTCGAAGATGGCACATTTCATTCCATGCCAGCAGACCAGTGATGCAACACATGTTGCAAATTTGTTTTTCAAAGACTTCACGGTCTACCCAGGAGCATTGTCTCAGATAGAGACACAAAATTTGTTGGTCACTTTTGGAGGACGTTGTGGAAGAATATGGGGACAGATTTGTCCTTCAGCTCAGCTTATCACCCTTAGACATATGGACAGACTGAGGTGGTAAATAGAAGTTTGGGGAAATTATTGAGAAGTCTGGTTACTGAACATCATAACCAGTGGGATTAGGTTCTGCCACAATCAGAATTTGTGTACAATGACTCACCAAACAGGAGCACTAGAAGGATCCCATTCCAAATACTCTACGGAATGCATCCCAGGGGAGTATCTGAGTTAAGAGACTTGGAACAAGGAGAGATCAGAAGCACTGGAGCAGAAGATTTTGCTGCTGAAATGCAGAAACTCCATAGCCGGATCAAAGAACAATTACAAAGTTCTAACTGGAAATACAAGCACAGAGTTGATCAACATCACAGGGAACTTCAATTTGAAGTGGGAGATCAGGTTTTAGCACATCTCAAGAAGGAAAGCTTCCCTAGGGGAAAATATAACAAATTGAAGATGAAGAAGATAGGACCCTGCAAGATCTTGAGGAAGTTTGATGCAAACGCCTATGAGATCGAGCTGCCAGACGGTGTGGGCATTTCATGCATATTCAATGTCTCATATCTGTATCCTTATAGGAAGGATGACACAGAAGGATCATAAGATCAAGGAAAGATCCAATGGGAGAAGCAGATGCCTGTGGTAGAGAATCTACAGTTGGAGAAGATTCTAGATCAGAGGATTGGCAAGAAGACCAGGAGGAAGACTTATTTTGAGTATCTGGTCAAATGGAAGGGATTCCCAATAGAAGATGCCAGTTGGGAAAACGAAGCTGCTATCCAGAAGTAGGGAAAGTTAGTAGAGGAGCTCATGGACATGAGTCCATGAATTTTTTTCAAGGAGAGTAGCATCAGGCCCCCTATCCCTCCTAAGGGTTGCACGACCTCCCGGTCAGGATCTTCTGATTCTGGATCCGAAATGGCTCTTCTGGTTCTGGACTGGAACCCTTCGGACAAATACCCAGGTCCCTTGCAAAAGCTCTGTTGGCTTTTTCAGGCGCCAAACGTGAGCTCCCACAGCACACGACCAAGGGCTGTGACCTTGTGCCAAGCCAAAAAGGTGCTTATCGGGGACTGGGACTTCACAAGTCAAGTGTCCCATCTCTTGGTCCCTCGAACCTCCGGTAGCCGAAATGCCGAAACGTTTCGACGCTTGTTCCTTCAGGCTTTCACGTTTCGCGAAATCAGGATGCAAGGGATATCCCTGCACCTTAGTATCTCTAGTCGCCGAAGTGCCGAAATTCCCTGCGCCTATTCCTTCGGGATTTTGCGTTTCATGAAATCATGATGCAAGGGGATGTCTCCGCTCCTTGGAGTCCCTGGTTTCCGAAGTGCCGAAACGTCGAAATGTCCCGGCATCCGATCGATGGCTCACAATGATCCCTACGATCGACAGTCCTGGTCGAATCGTGACTTCGCGATTTCACAATTTGGGATTTTGAAAGACAAGCACCTCTGTCTTCCCACCTCGCAGTACACGAAGTCCCGAAATGGACCAACGATCCAGATCGTTCGGTGATTGATGACTCTGATCGAATCGCGACTTCGCGATTTCGCGATTCGGGACTCTGAAAGATGAGAACCTCTGTCTTTCCACCTCACGGTGCCCCAAGTCCCAAACTGAACGTCAAGGAACTCTTGCCGCTAACATCCTCGCAGTTCCACCTGATCCAACCGCCTACGGGGTTTCGGGGTTCCTCCTCAAGGACTCTCCATCGTCTGTTCGGATCTCCGAACTCTCCTCTTGGATCTATGTAGGGTTAAATCCTGTGCTCCTTCTTCAAATCAAACAGTCTGCAGGAATTTCCATCATGATTCCAATGCTCGACGACATTCTTCCTCCTGAGCTTTTACTCGATTTCGACTTAGAAGATTTTCTAAGTCTGCGAAGACTCGGTCTTCGTTCCTTCCAGGGAATGAGTTCCTAGATCCCGATAACACTTTCCGAAGTGTTATCCCTCCTGAGCTTTGTCTGGTTCAGACTCCGATTAAAGAACACTCCTTGCATCTGAGGGAGTTCGATAGCTCAAATCCATGGTGTTTTCTCTTTGGCTTGATGCACACCTTGCAGAGCTCCCAGTGAAGAGAAAACAATTCCACAACATTTCTCTCTGGCCCGATGCACACCTTACAGAGCTCCTAATGAAGAGAAACAATTGAAACTGCGAAAATCTTACAGTTCCATTCACTTGTTTATAAAACAAAAAATAACAGGAAAATACACACAGTCCAAGCACAACACATTTGGGTCAATTTTCCATTCTGTTCTATTCACAAATTCCCACTGGATACCAAATACATACAAAATACAGTAGCTCAAAAACTGAGATTTTCTGCTCACTCGCAATTCTCTTGCAGATGACTTCTTTGTATTACAACTCTCTCTCTTTTTCTTACTTCCCACTAACTGGCTTACAAACTTTTACATGACTCAAAATATCCCTAGGGTTTCCCCTGGCTACTTGCCTACTCTAAACCTTATCCTATGCTATATTAGATCGGTCGCTTTCCAGAGCTGAAGTGGAAACTTCTGCTCTATTTTACAATTTCAAAAACTTGCTTCAAAGGGAAAACTCGACATCGGTTCAAGCGTGTCTCCGAAGGTGAATTTCGGCGCTGAGTGGAGGCGGATCCTTAAATTAGTTTAAATGCCACGTTGAAGTTCCAGGAGAACTCTCACGTGTTGGGTGGTCCCACCTCTGCCCGCTTACCAACGATGCTCCTACATCAATATCAGGTATATATCTTTTAAGAAAGGACACATGGAATACATTATGAATATGCATTGATGCAGTCAAGGCAAGCATATATTCCACAAGCCCAATCCTTTCCAGGATTTCAAATGTCCCACAAAACCGCGCTTCCAACTTTGAACAATATCCCAACTTAAGGGAGATTTTGTTGGCCTTTACTTTCAGGAACACATGATCACCCACATTAAATTCCCCGTGAGTTCTTCCTTTATCAACATAACTTTTCTTCCTGTCTTGCGTAGCCTTTAAATTTTGCTTAATTTTTATTATTTGCTCTTTTGTTTCTCTAAGCAATTCTGGCCCAACTACTGCGCGGTTTGCTGGGGTGTACCAACTAACTGGTGTGTTGCATTTCCTGCCATAGAGTGCCTCAAACAGGCTCATCTTCATGGATCCTTGGTACCCATTGTTATAGACAAAATCTACCAAGTGTAGATAATCCTCCCATTTGGATGGTTTATCCATCACATACATCCTTAACATGTCTTCAATTACTTGATTCACCCTTTCTGTCTACCCATCTGACTCTGGGTGATAAGTTGTGCTGAAATGTAGATTTGTTCCAATTCCATTGAACAATCGTTTCCAAAATTTTGAAGTAAAATTTGGATCTCTGTTAGACACGATTGTCTTGGGAATTCCATGCAATCGAGCTATTTCTCTCAGATATATATCATCTATGTTATGTTCCTTGTGAGTAAGTTTTACTGTAATTAAATGGGCAGCTTTGGTAAGCTTGTCCACTACCACCATGATAGAATCATGTTGCTTGTTAGTTCTGGGTAGCTTAGTGATAAAATCCATTGTTACCACTTCCCACTTCCACTCTGGAATGGGTAATGGCTGTAGCAGACCAACTGGATGTCTATGCTCAACCTTGACCTTCTGACATGCCAAACACTTGGCAATAAACTCAACAACTTCTTTCTTCATGCCTGGCTAGTAATATTGGCTCTTGAAAACTGCAATAGTTTTCGGTAACCTGGGTGTCCATCATAAGGTACATTATGCATTTCTCCCAATATGAGATTCTTCAATTCCCGAGAATTTGACACATAAGTTATGCCTCTGTATCTAAGAATTTCATCCTCTTCCAGTTTATAGTCTTCAACTTTCTGTTGTAAGCTTCCTTTTTGAAGTTTTCCCCTTAACTCCATGTATATTTGATCTGATTTAGCAGCTTCTATAATTGCACCTTTCAAATATGATTGACACATGCTAATGGTTGTAGCATGCATCTCATGCACCCTCATGTTGAGTGCATCAACCACCTTGTTCTCTTTACCTTTGATATTTTTTATATCAAAATCATGTTCACTGATGAAGTCTAACCATCTGCTTTGCTTGGCATTCAAAGTTGGTTGCTCAAACAAATATTTCAGACCACTATGGTCTGTCCTCAATTCAAATCTTTTCCCCATGAGGTAGTGCCTCCACATATTCAAGGCATGCACTATGGCTGCCAACTCCAAATCATGAGTTGCATAGTGTCTTTCATGCTCCTTCAACTTCCTTGATTTGTAGCACACAACATAGCCATTCTGACTAAGGACTCCACCAAGTCCCTCACTACATGCATCAATGCATACAATCTTCATTGGATCAACAATCCTGAGTAACAACTTTTCTCACAACCACTCAAACTACAATTAATAAATATAATATAATCCTTTAAATAAGTATAATATAATCTTGCAATGAAGCTATTTATGAAATTTATATTTGAAAAAAATATGAAAATTAAAATTATTATTTTTAAATAAGTATTAATAGTGTTGTTGAAATTTGATTGTTTATTATTATTTATTAAATATATTATTTAAAAGTGAAAATAAGTATTAATATAATTTTTTATTTTTGAATCTTAACAAGTAAATGAAGCCAACGTAGTAGGTGACTCTATGACAATACTTAATGTCATTCAAGGAAAAATAGTAACAAATTGTCTCTTTCTCACTGTAAGGGTAAGAAGAACCTAATA
>JZKD02S0650897.1:181260-193723 GCA_000966675.3 Picea glauca | reverse complement strand
CCCCACAAGATCTAAGGCCTCATTGAAATGATAGACATATGTGGTTACAAGGTCACAAGGTCTTGAGTTTTCCCCTCTTGATGACAATATATCAATGGCACAGGTTTTTAGTTAATACTCCTTGCAACGTGTAAATTAATATATGCTATAGGACATTCATGTGACTTGTTAAATGTGGGTTGATTGTTCAAGGTAGAAGCCTGAAATGAACAAAGTTTATTTATTGAATATCTCATGTAAAAATGACAATAGGTTGAAATCCATATATGATATGTAGTAAATATATGTAATAATGAAAGAGAGACAAATTAATTGATACAATAACATGTGACAAAATACTTATATGCATTGACTAGTCATCATGGTTCAAGGGTCATGTCCCTTCATTGGGTCATGTCTTTTAGTTAATATGTGTCACTTCATTTATTTATTTAATTATAAAACACACACACACACACATCCATTCATTCATTCATTGCCTACCCATTTAAAATGCTTTGTCTTCAAAGCATTTAAGGAAAATCTTATGTCTTTGTTTTGGATTGTAATGTCATTTCATGATTCTCAATTCTTGAAGCTATGATGGTTGATGATATGATATGATATGAGTTACAAAGATTTGATTAAAATTGTTGAACTATGAAGGGGTGAGACCACCCTACTTCAATTTTTTGCAAAACGGTGTAGTGACAACTTCAGTGATTTGGAACATGATCAGAGTCCACACCTAACTTTCTCTTCGATACAAGAGGATTTTCACTTAGTTTTCTCATTTTGATTTCATCTTTTCTTATGATGATTCTTTTGATTGGATTACAATAAGGCATTCTCATAACATGGTTGTTTCTTACTATATTTGCAGTGCCTTCTTGTTTCATGTTTGGTAGTATGTAGTATGTATTCCTTGCATACTTCTATTGTTTTGTTGATCATTCACTGTTTATTGGTAGATATTCTTGGATTTTCCATTGTTTTAACTTCAATATATGATGATATCCATACTTGAACTGGATTATTGATTATTTCTTTTTCGACTAGTGGTTCTTTATTAACACATTGGCCTAACTTTGGTTTTGTTTTCTTTTCATCCCTCAACTTCTTGATTTTCACAAGCAAACTTTGATTATTGTTCCTTTGGAAAGAAAATTCTTCATCATTTTCTGAGTTGTTGAATTTATTTTTAGGTTTCTAACACTCTGAATTCTCATCCTTTAACCTTTTTATTTGTTCAAGAAATATTTTTTTAAGATTCCTTAGGAAAGAATTTTCTATGTCCTTCTTTGATAATTTCTTCTCGAGATCTTGATTCTCTTGTTATAACTTCTGATTGCACTGCATTTTACCCTTTGACTTCTTAATTTTTGCAAGTAGTTTTTTACTATGTTCCTTTATGAAAGAAATTTCCTCATTTTTTTTCTAAGAATTTATTTCCTACTATATGATCAAGATATTTATATTTTTGTTGTTGTTTAGTTAGTACATCCTCTAATTTCTTGATTTGAGATTTATGCATTTATGTGTTTCATAAATATTTCTTTGCAGTGTATAATCTTCAACAATTGTGACAATGGATATTTTTATTTTTAAAGGTTAACATATACTCAAACTTCATTATACATTAAAGACATTTAGTCTCAAAGGTTGAATCATTCGTAAACTTTATAGTCAATATCAATTTATAAATACCTCCACAAATTGGATGATGTAGAAAATTGGGAAACAGATAAAGTTCAAATCAACCTTGACCCTTTGTTGTGAGAAATTTCACAATGTGGACAAGTTGAACTCCCCCTAGATGTTTTTTCTTCGGTCTAGGAAATAAAATAACAAGTGGACACTAATATCCCTCTTTCTTATCTATTCATGCATGAAATTTAAGGAAAAGGAGAAATGAAATGTGATCTAACCTTTTTCCTATAGGTTGTCCTCGCTTCTCCAATGTCGGATCCAATCCAAGATTTTGAATGCAGGAGCCACTCTTGTAACCTTCCTTCAAAAATAAAAACAACCCTTCTCCTCTACTTGTGCAAAGTTAGATAAAAGACTAAGCTAACTAAGCTAACAAGTATAAACATTCAAGCATTAACTTGAGCAAGAAAAGAATGAGGAAACATGCCAAGATGTATTAATGAAAGAAACATTTGATACTTACAACCATGTTGATGTGATGCAAGCTTTCCTCCAAGCTTCTCCTTTCCAGCCCCCTTTGTACACCGCCTGATGGTAATGCAAATGCTTCTGAACTATCTTTGAATGTCTCAAGAAGAGAGGTTTCATACTCTCAATACTTTCTCCCCATAATCCCTTGAATGACCTTTCTTATATAGAAAATTGGGAGGCTTAACCACCATAGAAAACCAAGGGAATGGTTGAGATATTCACTCCTTAGGTTAGTATTTAGTACTAAAAATGGAGGAAATATGAATGACTTGATCCCATGAGTCATCCCTCGACCATAACCACTCAAGATAATCTCGGTATTTGCCCATAGAAAAAGGTGGGTTAACTCTAACAAAACTAATGCTCCCCCAACACTGGCCATAGAGAATTACTAATTCTCCCCCATAGTGGACCAGGGAGCATTACTCAGGGACTAACACTCCCTACATATGGGTAGGGTGGCGTTAGTGCTCAAACAAGGCTTAAAACACAACATAAAATATGGTTTTTCGACCTTCAAATGATGAGTTTTCTTCACCAATTTGTCTAGTGAACATGATAGACACTTACACATTATGACAAAGTGTATTTAGGCCTCCGTGTGATGGGTTTTCTTCCCCAATTTATCTAGGGAACATGATCAACACTTCCACAGTTGCGACATTCAATTACGACACCTACATAAGTGATACTTAAATGCGACACCTACATAAGTGATACTTAAATGAGACACTTAATAGAATACAATACATAAGTGTGCCACTTAGTAGTGTGGAAATTTGATGTGTAACAGATGTCCCCTAAAGTGTGAGGTCAGGAGAGAAACTGATGGCCAAAACACTTTACAAAATGATGTGTGCTAAGGGGTGCTGGAATAGGAGATCCAGATGGAAGCCATAGACAAACATCAAATAACATATATATGAATCATCCTGAGGTAGGCATACCCATGCTTGGTACAAAATGTAATTAAAGCATGGTCACCGACCAATACAGTATGGATCAATGAAAGCACTGATTAAGGATATGGCCACCAAACATACAATGTGGATCCATACCTCCATGACTCAATCAGGTTGTAGCCACGATATTTTACATATTGGAGATACAATATGACAACAACATAGCCACAAACCAATACAAAGTGGATCTATATGACAATGTACATCAATAAGATTGTTCTCCATCGCAACCTAGGTTAGACACATGAAACTGGTAGGTGCCAAAAACGTTCCCAGGGTCTACATCCTGATCTTGAACCATTATGGTTCTAACCATGTTAATACATGTGCTGATGTCGAACATGGTAGAAACCACTTGATTACCGATCATTAACGTATATTATTAACAAGTACGATGGAAATCACCAATGATGACAATGACTCCAAAGGTAGCCTAGCACATTCCAATGAATGTGAATCAATGAGTTGAAGTCAAACATTTGGCGAAATATTCCATAAGTACGGACATACAGTTGGTTGTTTATACTTTGTCTGTCCTATGTAATCATTATGGTTGTTCCTACTTGCTCATGCATTAATGACATTTCAGTGTTGGCCAGGTACTCTGTGGGAATCAATGTATGGGACCCCATGTTGTCCAAGTGTTGTAAACGCCCATGGACAGATGCCTCTAGATCACCCCTTGGTATTAGCCAATGGTCACTTGTCTAATCAAAGACCTCGTCCTTTTTGTCCCTTCTAGTTATAACATCACAAATGGGATGTGGCATGGAATGTGTATATATTTAAAATATATGTTAGGAAAAAATTGGTGATTTTTTCCAGCATTGCTTTGATTTGAAATTGTGTTTAATCCAAAAGAGGAGGTTGGAAAAATGATTTTGATAAATAAATAATTGAAATTTTGTCACAGTTAAAATGATAAATTCAACAATAATTTTAAGATTAAAAATTATTTTAAATTTTTATATGGTGATGAAAATATTAAAGATAAAAAAAAACTATATTACTATAAAAGCAACATCCATCCTAAACTTGATCATCTTCCTATCTTAATAAGATTGCAACCATACAAAAAATATGTTTTCCTTCCTATATTAATTCCAAATTAAGCAGTTTTAAGGACCTTCCTACACCGGTTGATCTTGGCATGGTTTTGGAAGTATCATCAATGGTCTGTGTAGCCATAGAAACTATTGTATTGGTTTATATATATTAACTTTGTTATTAAATGGTAAACCTACCATGATATTTGGATCACCTAATAATGGAAACTGCAACCTTAGTCACCATCTACAGGATCTATACTCACAACCTAGCTATACTCCCACAATTGCAGGGATGGTATGAAATAAAGATTTTGAGAAACCTAAAGGGTGGCTTTGCCACTTCCTTTTCCGGATCTTTCTGTCTCAACTCAAATAGTTGGATTTTGTGGCACCATTTCACCAAGGCGAGCATTCCTAATCACCAAGCGCATTTGCTCTAGAGACACAGGTACGATACCGATGTGTTCCAAACCAACCGTCCAATGGTTCTGTTTGTAACAGGGCAAGTTCGGTTAATAAGAGCTATCCAAAAAGTCCTTAGAAAAAAATAAATATATAATTTATGCAACTTAAATGAGATCGAAAATGAATTTATTTTCCTTCTAAAATGCTCTTTATACAATGATATTAGAGGTACTTATTACGATCACAATTTAGTTCCTAAAATCCCAAATTAATATAATTTAGTAAGTAATTTTCTAGTTTACTTTGTTCACTCTCTTTTTTTAGATTCTTAAAAGACAACATCATTATCATCATCACATAGTATCAATTTAACCCAAATTATTTCATGAAAAAACTTGCAACCACTTCGATATAACTATTGAATTCATTTATAAAATAGTAAAAGTCAAGCCATATCAACCTTTCACTCTAATGATTATTGATGTAGAGTGTTTATAAAATATGGATGTCCTCATTCATAAAAAGTTATCTCTTATATTTAAAATATTGTAAAAATTAGAAATAAAAAATTCTTACTTAGTGTTAAGTAATGCTTTTTAAACATGTTTTGATAAAAAAATGTTTATGATTAAGTCATACACTTAATATACCTAGATTCTGGTTTTATTTCTATTATTTAAATATTTTTTTTTATCTTTTATTATGAAATGTATATTTAAGAAAAGTTTATTAGGCACTTTTCCTATTTTTTAGGATGATATTTAAAGTAATTCAATTATTTATATGTTTGGTGACCTAACTCTGATGAGGACATCCAGTGAAGTCCATAATATTTATAGATGTATTCAATCTAAAGACTTAACCCGATAATCTTTCACTTGTACTTCATAACACTCAATTACTTAAACTAACCCACCAATTTTTTTTTTAATTTTTTTTTTATTAATAAATAATTTTCAATTAAATACTCCTTATGGGATTCCACCTGTTCTAAATGAAATCCATTGATTTAATGCAGATAACCACTGCCTTCCCCTCATTCTTCACTCCAATGCGTGACATTAATGCACAAGCATTCAGTGCAAACCTCGACCGTATGAGAAATTTCAAGTTCTGGTTTTCAATGGCGAGGAACATTTGCGCAGGTACTATGAAGTTGAGTGTTTTCAAATCATGCTTAATGACAACTTCAATGGCTTGCACATGTAATATTTATGTGCTTTAGTCTTTGGTTCACTCACTACACCTCATCCTTGTTTCATTCGGCGGTCTTGCTCCCTCCTTGGTGCCATTTCTGGTTTTCTCCCTCCAGTTCATTTGCACCCCTGTTTCTGGTTCTCTGGTCTTTTCCTTGCTACAATGTCGAGGGAGTGTGGAAATCCCAAACAAGGCCTAGACTATTATCATTATCTGGCTAGATGTACTCATCTGACTCCCCCTCTGCTATGTTCTCATCCTACCCTTGGATTGCCTCCTTCCCCTACTTCACTCTCTATGGAGTCTCTCTCCAATACAGATAATCGAGAAGATCATAATGGGGGTCCCGTCCTATTGGAGGAGGAATTTTCCACTATTCCACCCCCACCTCCCGTTGAGTCATTGTTTGTTTCTCATGTGGACACTTAGTATTTTCCGGTACTTCCTCCCTGGTGGGTGGTGGTCTTCCAATCCAGTCACTAGAAGAGCAATGAAGTTTCCATGTCCTTGAGGAGGTGGCTCCCATGGTCGTAGAGAAAATAACTCATGTTTCCACTTGTTTAGATACAACTACTACTCAGACCGAGCCCGTGCCATCCGAAGTAGCTCCCCTAGGTGGCTTCTCTGATGGAAAAATACAACTCATTTTTTACATATGCCAAGATGTTGCGAACCAACTCTTTCGCCAGGATATCCTTAGTCACAGGTTGGATGTACTCTTTGATTCTGTTTCAGGCAAGCCTGTCAACCGGCGTTGCCCCACCTATTGTCAGCCCTTCATCATCACTTTGGCTTGGCCACATACTCCTCCAAACAATGGGATAATAAAACATTTGGTGTATGAAGTTTCTTGATCTTATCTTTTTTGCTTTTCTGTTATGATAGACACAAATTTATATCGGCCTTTAGGCCAATTTTTTATTATCTTCAAATACTTGTACATTTTAATTGTGGAAAATATAACAGCCATGAACATTTTCTTGTGGACTTGGGTCTAGTTCTGGTTCTAGTTTCCATTATTGGTAGGCCATATGCCAAATCCTTTAGCTCTTGTATGGTTTTCAAAATTTTAAGGTAATATCAATTTTTTATTTAAAAAAAAAAATCAATTAAATTCTCTAGCATATAAAAAAAATGTATCAACACTCTTAAATCCATAACACCAATAATGTGTAATCTATAATGATAATATCATGTGATTATGCATAGACTTTTATTTCCATTTTTTTTATCAATTAATTCTACACTAGTACTTTGCAAAATTAGAAGATACCTTCACCCCTAATTAATATATTTCAAATAAATTGACTTTTTAGAATAAAAAATTATGTATAATGTATGTTCTATATAATGATAACATCAACAATGTGTAATCTATAATGAAAATATGATGTGATCATGCAAATAATTTTATTTCCATTTTTTTTATCAATTAATTCTACACTAGTACTTTGCAAAATTAGAAGATACTTTCACCTCTAATTAATATATTTAAAATAAAAATTAATATATTTTAAATAAATTAACTTTTTAGAATAAAGAACTATGTATAATGTATGTTCTATATAATGATAACATCAACAATGTGTAATCTATAATGATAATATGATGTGATCATGCAAATAATTTTATTTCCATTTTTTTATCAATTAATTCTACACTAGTACTTTGCAAAAATAAAAGATACCTTCACCCCTAATTAATATATTTAAAATAAAAATTAATATATTTAAAATAAATTAACTTTTTAGAATAAAGAATTATGTATAATGTATGTTCTATATAATGATAACATCAACAATGTGTAATCTATAATGATAATATGATGTGATCATGCAAATAATTTTATTTCCATTTTTTTTTTTATCAATTAATTCTACACTAGTACTTTGCAAAAATAGAAGATACCTTCACCCCTAATTAATATATTTAAAATAAATTGACTTTTAAAATTAGAAGATAACTTCACCCCTAATTAATATATTTAAAATAATTTGACTTTTTAAAATAAAAAATTATATACAATATATGTTCTATATAATGAAAACATTATGTTATTATGCAAAGATTTTTATTTTCATTTTTTTTTTATCAATTAATTATGCACTGGTACTTTGCAAAATTAGAAGATACCTTCACTCCTAATTAATATATTTAAAATAAATTGACTTTTTAAATTAAAGAATTATGCAGAATATATGTTCTATATACATGATTAAAGAAAATGTCTAGTTATTTTTTTCCCTTTTGAAAATGATAATTAGGATATATCTTAGATTTTTTAAGATATAAGGTTAATTAAGATATATCTTAGATTTTTTAAGATATAAGGTTATATTAAGATAATGAATAAATTATTTATAAATTATTAATAATTGATTTATTAAAAATAAATATGTTAGAGATTTGAATTGAGTGAGGAGGGTAATAACTTTTCTTACAACCACTCAAATTACAATCCATAAATATAATATAATCCTTCAACATATAGAAGTTAATATAAAAGTTATTTATGAAAATTTTAATATAATAAATCAATAATATAATATTAAAATTTAAAAAAATAATAATGTAGAATATTTTATAAATAAAATAATATTTTAGAAGAAATTTAAATTTTTAATAAAAATAAAACATAATAAATAATATTTTGGAAGACATTTAGATTTATAATTGAAGTATAATAAATAATATTTTGGAAGACATTTAGATAATATTAACATTTATTTATAATTAAAGTATAATAAATATTTGTAAGATGGTAACTTTTTCATTTCTAAATTTAGGTTTGAAAAGAATATGAAAATTAAAATTGATTTAGATTTATATTGAAGTATAATAAATAATATTTTGGAAAACATTTATCTATAATTAAAATATAATAAATATTTGGAAGATGGTAACTCTTTCATTTTTAAATTTAGGTTTGGAAAGAATATGAAAATTAAAATTGATTTTTTTAAATAATACATTGTACTAGTGTTGAAATTTGACTGTTTATTAAATATAATATTTAAAAGTAAAAATAAGTACTAAGATAATTTTTTATTTTTAAATCTTAACAAGTAAATGAAGCAAATGTAGTGGGTGACTGATAGTACTTAGTGCCATCCAAGGAAAAATACTAATAAATTGTCTCTTGTTCACTGTAATGGTAAGAAGAAGTGGAAAAGAGATTAAGGAATTTGATGAATATTTTTTTTCCGATGTGATTCATTAACAAAGCGAGTTAGTAGACCAACAATGTTGTTAAACTGTGGTCATATCATTTAAGGTCTCATTGAAATGATAGGCATATGTGGTTATAAGCTCACAAGGTCAAGTTTTCTCCTCTCGATGACAATATATCAATGGTGTAGGTATTCAATTAATTAATATGCAACGTGCAAATTAATATATATGTTATAGGACATTCATGTGGCTTATTAAATGTGGGTTGATTTTTCAAGGTAAAAGTTTGAAATTAACAAATTTCATTTATTGAATATGTCATGTAAAAAGGATAATAGGTTGAAATTCGTATATGATACGTAGTAAATATATGTAATAATGAATTAGAGACAAATTGATTGATACACTAACATGTGACAAAATTCTTATATGAATTGACTAGTCATCATGGTTCAGGGGTCGTGTCTTTTAATTAATATGTGTCAATTCATTTAATTAGTTAATTATAAAACACACACACGTTCCATTTAAAATGCTTTGTCTTCAAAGCATTTATGGAAAAATTTATGTCTTTGTTTTGGCTTGTAATGTCATTATGACAAAACATTTATGGAAAAGCTTATGTCTTTGTTTTGGCTTGTAATGTCATTGCATGATTCTTAACTCTTGAAGCTATGGTGGTTGATGATATGATATGCTATGAGTTACAAATATTTGATTAAAATTGTCGAACTGTGAAGGGGTTAGACCACCCTAATTCAATATTTGCAAAACTGTGTGGTGACGACTTAAGTGATTTGGAACATGATTACAGTCCACACCTAATCTTCTCTTCTTCTTTTTTGTAAGTGAGTGTGAGTATCTGTATTACTAAAAAAGACTAATATACAAAAAGAGGAACTCCCCGATTTGCCAAAAAGGAAACCAACCCAGGGGTTCCAGAGTTGCATTCTTTAAGATAGCAGAGGGGTATGGATGAACCACCACATTGGGAAACCGATCCAGTCCCATCATATCTAGTTTTGACAACCTAATCATAACAAAACCCTAAAAACACAAGAAATCAATTAAGACTGACCTAATAATATTCACTGATCATTGGCTACCCGATGCTAGTCTAGGATTATGAGATTCTTCTTTCCATCTTTCGCCTTGTCCTTGCTCTCCTCCCTCTAGGACACCGTGTGGGTCTTCTTGATCCGGGTTGGTGATCTATTCCCATCAGTAGGTGTGATGTCCATATGATGGATGTAGCGCAAGTATAAGTGGAATTGGACAACCATTCGCTCTAGCTTCTCCTTCTGGTTCTTCTAGTCCCATGTATTTCATTTTGTACTAGCGTCTAGGTTGCTGAGGCGACTCATAATTTCTTTTAGCAATTTTTTTTTGGGCCTTGTTACCCTTCCGAATGACAACTTTCTTTTCTGTGCTCACTTTTCCTATTAACATATTTTTCCACCACGCCATCTCTACCGTCTTATGGTATATGGTTTTCCTGGTCTGCGTGGTCCCTGGGTCTGTTATCCAGTTTGCTTCCTGGATCAGTTCCTCCCAGGCTTTGCCCTTGCACTTGGCAGTGATTTCCTTCTCCCACCTGGTGATGGTTGCTTGACCTTTCGGTTTGACTAGTGCCTGGAAGGTTCCCTTGGCATCTTGGGATGCTTGCTCCATCCTTGAAATCTTCCTATGGATTATCATATTTTCATCCATCTGGGTGTTTCTTTTGACATGCGTTTTCTTCATACGCACCATCTTGGCTAGCTTGTGGCGGTTCTTTCCCTGAATTCTCCTCCTGTTCCTATGTACCCAGGGGTTCCTTCTTGTCGGGCCCTTGTTTTTGTGGTGGATTCTGTTGTCGCGCTTTGTTCGACTGCGTCTATTCCTAGTGCTTCACATCTTATGGAAATTATCCTGCTGCGGACTCGTCCTTGCAATCATGGTTTGCCCGTAGGGGTGGTCCTTCCCATCCTTTTTCTCTGTCTCAGTATGTGTGACCATGACAGTCCGTCCATTATCCCTGCGCCGACCATTTCCCCTGCTAGTTGTGTAACCGACTTTTCTCTTCCCCGTACCTGTCCTTGGAAGGGATGTGACCCTACTGGTGTGTGGTAACATATTTTGTCTTACGTCACTCATGGCCTGCTGAGTCCCATTTGTACTTTCCCCTGTGCTTATTCCTAATGATGTGACCTTGATGTCGTACCCCCATATGTTGTGTGGTTTAATCCCACATTGTCACTTGTAATTAGGTGTTGGCCATGAAGATTTTGCCTGGATTCATCATGCCTGCCTATTGGCCTTACACCACTCCTCTTGATGTGACCTTCCGTATTTAAGCTTCCATCACAATCTTTTGTCGCTAGTTGTGTGCAGTCTGTTCTAAATTGACCATTTGGGATGTTGCTCCAGGTGGTGTCTAAGTCTGATCCTTCCTTGCTAACCCCTTCATTAGCGATTCTATTCGCCAGGCCATTTGCTGACCTGCATACCCAATGAAACTCCACTGTGTTCATCTTTTGTAGATGCTCCTTGATTTTTTGCAGGGAGTGTGCCAAGCACCAGTGTCTTTGAACTTTGCCCACTCTGGTGCCATTCTGGAGTCTCTTCACCGTGTTGATTACCATAGTGGAGTCACCTTCCACGATAGTGTTTGTCATCCTTTCATGGCTTAGAATCTCAAGGCCGATCTCCAGGGATCTGAATTCCGCTGCATTGTTAATTGACTTTCCCATACTCCCGGCGTAAAACTGGATTATGTTGCTGCCACTATCCCTGATAACCCCACCCATTCCTGTCATGCTTGGGTTTCCTTTTGCCTCCCCGTCGAAATTCAACTTGAGGGACCCTGTTGGAGGGGGATTCTAGTTGCGCTCACCTAGTTGGAGTTGCGGTGGTCGTCCTATTTGTGTGTGGTTGCACCCATATTTTAGATGAAAAGATTCTAGGACTCTAGATTTTGAACCTGGGAGTTTCACTTTCCCATTCTGGTAGTTACGGCTTTGCACCGTTTCTCTTATCATGGAGATTATTTTTTCTTTGATTTTCCCTTCCGGAAGGCTTTCATTCTTGAAGATGCGTCGGTTCCTTTATTTCCATATTGTCCATATGATCATCCCCGAAATGAGAGTCCATCATAGATTCACCTCTTCATTTTTGTTGTAACTCTCATTCCAGTTGTTGATGGTTGAGCAGATGTTACCTCGGGTCCTATTGGACTATCGAAAATTACCTATCGCCCAGTCCCAGATCTCTGCTGTGTAGATACATTCATCGAGGAGATGATTTGTTGTTTCTTCCTTAGCTTGACAGAGGTGGCACCATGACGGATCTATGAAGCCCCTTTTCCTTAGGTTTTCCCAGGTTAGAATTCGGTTGTGAAGTACTAACCATTTGAAATTTTTTATTTTTGGCCACTAGGGGCTGCTCTAGAGCTTATCCCATAGTTGTGTTAGGTCTTCTTGGTCTTGGTCCACGAAGTGATGTCGATCTTCCTTCAATTTGAATTCCCCGCCATTTTTC
>JZKD02S0650897.1:73551-95107 GCA_000966675.3 Picea glauca | reverse complement strand
GAAAATACAAACATTACACAGAGATTTTTCACCTGGAAACCCAAACCGGGAAAACCAGCATATATTATATTGATACATTGCTTTACACTGTTTACAATACAATATACATATAGGATCCAGCGGAATCCAAAACCCTAACCTAATGACCTGGATTAGTCCAAAACCCTAATTCCTTAACCTGAAATAGAAAACCATCGGCAAAAAACCATGTGCCGAAAAACCACCTAATATCATGTGGTCCCAGAAATATGTCGGCCCAAAAAAAAAAAAAATCAGGGGGCACTGCCCCCGAAACCCCACGCGGGGGGCTCCGCCCCCCTGCACCCCCCTCTAACCCCCCTGTGCGCCCGGCGCAGGCGCTCAGACACTACTACCCGTGCAAAGAATATAACACATACCCAACAGTCCAACAATGACTAGAGACTTGACCAAAATGTGTTGAGGAACTTGTTGTCCTGGTCGGAGATGATGGTTTGTGGTATCCCAAAGTGAACCCACACTCATTAGAAGAAGAGCTCGACAGTATTTTTCGTTGTGATATTCTTCTTACAAGCTGTGAGGATGGACATCTTCGAAAACTGATCAACGACCACAAATACACAGTCATTTCCTTGCTTGGTGGATGGAAGGCCAGACATGTAATCCATTGAGATGGATTCCCAAGGCTTCTTGGGAATAGGAAGAGGGGTGTATAAGCCTTGCTTCTTGACGGTTGGCTTGGCAATGGCAAAGGCAATGCAAGATCTGATATACTTATTGGTGTCTTGTCGAAGTTTTGGCCAATAAAAATGTTTCTGAAGAACGACCACAATTTTCTCCATGCCCAAATGTCCTACCACCCAACTGTAGTGGGATTCCCAATTAATTTTTGCAATCTCTCTTGTAGGAACACAGATATGGCCTAGGTGGCATAAGATTCTATCTTGAATGTGAAAATCAGTGACAGTTGCGCATGTACCCAAGAGCTAATAGGTGGTGGGAAGTTCAGATCTTGCTGATAAAGTTGGGGCCACTCAGATGCTTCATGTACACATGAATGAAGCACAGTAGTGAGTGAAACCACAAGAGGTCAACTGAGGCAGTCAGTGACACAATTTGAAATACCTGTCTTATACTTGATGTTGAGATGAAAATGTTGCAGGTAGGCGGACCACTTCTGATGGAAGTCGTTCTGCAATTTCTCCTATGTCAATATGAACTGCAAAGGCTTGTGATCAGTGTGTATGATCGTCTCTTTTTCCATAATGTAATGTTTCCATTGACGACAGACTTGTACAATGGAATACGTTTCCTTGTCATAGGTGGGGTGTTTTTGGATAGTATATGAGAGTGTCTTACTATGGTATGCCATCAGATGACCGTGTTGAGTGAGAACCATGCCCACAACATAGTCAGATGCATCAGTCTCAATCTCGAACGATTGTTGCAGATCGGGCAAGGAGAGTACTAGAGCTGAGCACAAGAGATTCTTCAGATCATCAAATGCTCGTTGTTGTTTCTTCCCCCACACGAACTTGGCCCTGCCACCGCCCTTGGTCACCTAGATGAGGGCTCCAAGAAGCTCTGAAGCTCATTCAATGTGGTTGGGGCTAGCCAGTCACATATGACTTGGATATTACCTGGATCAACATGTACCCGATGCTTATCAACAATGTATCCCAAGTATTGGACCCTGTTCATGCCAAAAGAGAATTTTTCCAAGTTGGCATATAGCTTGTGTTGCCGCAGAGTGCTCAAAACTTGTTGAATATGTTGCTTGTGCTCCTCCCATGTTCTGTTGAAGATGAGGATGCCATCCAAATATACCACCACAAAGGATTTGGTGAAGGGTCTCAATACATCATCCATCAACCTCATGAAAGTGGATGGTGCATTTGTTAAGCCAAAGGACATGACTAGCCATTCAAAGAGACCTTCTTTAGATTTGAAGGTTGTCTTCCATACATCAGTTGGTTCGATGGGAACCTAGTGGTAGCCAGAATTTAGGTCAATCTTGTTGAATAACTTTTCCCCCTTGAGTTGACCAAGAAGTTCATCAATACTAGGAATGGGGTACCGATACCTGATTGGCATTTTGTTTAAGGCTCTGTAAACAATGCAGAGTCACCACCTCCCATCCTTCTTCTACACCAGTACAATTGGGATTCTGCAAGGGGAGGAGATGGGTCTGATGTGCCCCTTTTGAAGAAACTCTTGGATCTGTTTCCTGATTTCATCATTTTCCATCAGCGGGCAATGATAGAATGGTCCATTAGGTAGAGGTGCATCGGGGGTCAGATCAATTGGATGCTTGAATTGGCAATGTGTCGGTACCCATGTAGGTGAGGAAAATATGTCTATGTATTCTTCCACGATCTCGTCCACTTGTTTCTGCTACAAAGAGAGGCTCTGTGTAGAGGCCATGGATGTGTTGATGACCTTCTGCTTACTGTGAGCATGGATCACAAAGAAGAAGAACTTCCCAGTTTGTGAGATGACCTTATTGCATTGCTTAGCAGCGATTAAATAAATAACATTAGGTGGGGCTACCTTTGGTATCCTATACAATTGTCTTCCCAAAGTAATAATAACACTGTAGGGTCTAGACTCATACACAACATGACGCTTCCAGAAATATGGTTGTCCTAAAAGAACATCACAAATTTCAAGGGGAGAAATATCACACAGTACCTCATCTTTGATAGGCTTGATGCCATAGGGCAGACGACACTGTTGGCTGACACGAGGATCTCTTCCTTGGTGAAGCCAGTCGATGGTGTAGGGTTGTGAGTGTTGTGTCGTTGGCAGGTCCAGCCACTTGATGACCTCTGTTGAAATCAAGTTCTTATGATTACTGATATTGACAATGAAATTAAGCGGAGCCCCCTTTACCTACATTTGCGAGTGAAAGAGGCATTCTCCTTCCTCTGGTTCTTTTGGTTCGCTTGGCTAGACTTTGGTGGGAGTGATAATGGCACTGGGTTCAACATCAATAATCCACTTTACTCCTTTAATATTTGATTCAGAACTAGAATCAGACTCTAACTCGAAAGGCTTCATTTCAGCCATGAGTGACTGCTTGGAGTGACATTCTTCAGTGTTGTGCCAAGGGATTTTATGTTACTCACACCATTTTCCTGTGTCCTTTTTCATCTTCTCATTGCTCTTCTTGTGTTGCGGCTTGAACTAGTTTTCCTAAGGGCGGCCATCTCAACTTGGTCCCTTGCTGTGTGGGTTGGGGCCGCCTTTGACCTGCTTCGACTGTGAGGGGTTTGTAGATCCAAACTCTCTCCTTTTTTGCTTAAATTTCTACTTGATCTTGACCACGTATCTATAAGTTGTGCCCAATGAGGTGATGTCTAGAAACTCCATTTTTGTTTGAATGTATCTATGCAAACAACCACGGTATTTGAGCACCAGATGGTGCTCAGAGTCTTTGATACCCAGTTTGGTGTAGAGGGTATGGAAAATATTGGTGAAATCTGGTACTGTCTAGTCCCTTTCTTGACATAGGGTGGTCCATCTGGTGTACTGGTCCTCGTAGCTTCTAACAGGGTAATACTATTCTTTAATGGTGTCCCGGAAGGAATCCCATGTAGGGGTTGTTATCACCATAACAATTTTCATACAAGACCCAAGTCTCGAAAATTTAGCAAGAGATACATCGTCGCGGAAGCGTGATAGTTTGGAGAATTGATAATTTAGAGGACCAAGACATATCTGGAGGCGTATGGACAAATATAGCGGAGGTGCAAAAGACATAACTTGATAGATCGTCGATTATAAAATGACCCAAATCAACGGCTGGAGGTCACATCGGGTAGTGAACTTGCACGAGACTTAATCATGTAAGGGCGGACCAGGGAAAACCATTGTGGTTTTTAAAATGGATGTGCAGCGCCTCCAGAGAGACATCGGGGCAAAAGGCGGTTTGCCTGAAACCACTTTCGCCAAAGCCCCGATGTCACATGTTTCAATATTTCAAATCAACCACTCGTGGGGCGGGTGACGGCTGGTCATAATCACCCTGCTTCACTCGTTTGGTACTTCACAACCGTATGATGTCAGGTGAACGTCGCCATATAAAAAACTTGAAAGCTAATCATTTGAAATGGATTAGCCAAGCGTGGTAAACCAACGTACCTATAAGTAACATTGTCAATGATTCATGATTGGAACTCTATAACTACCGATTCTCAAATATGAGGGTATCATCTCATCCGTAAGATTGACTCTCTAACTTCTGAAAGGAACACCTTGGTGTCCATGATACTGGAATACATGGACGAGGCCAATCAATCCATATCCAGTCAAACATGTCATTCAAGTAATATGGCGGGTTTATCTACTGGTAAGATGGAAAGGGAAATTTCACGTATATTATGTACTAAATTCCATACGAAACCTGCTATATATCCAGGATTAGAAGTTAGGATAAATCCCATCATGAAGGACCTAATCATCAACAGGCCAGCTATAAAAAAGAAACGCAACAGATGATAGAAGACAAAAACATGGCCGAAATGACTAAAAGCATTGGGGAAAACCAACCGGCCTGGTTGGTCAGTCTGAAGAAGAAGATCATTGAGCTAAAATAAATTCTCAGCCTGGAATAAGTACATCTCAGCATGTTTTGGAAAGATGGTGGTCGAAGAAAGGGGCCTAGATATGATGAACCTGTTCCTGTCCCTTTAAAATAGGATAACGGTTATTATAAATCATTCATCCTTGTAACTCATCTCTAATTTTAGAATTACGATAAGTATGAATGTTATTTATTCCATAAGAAATTCCTCTATATATATTATCTTGAGGATACAGAAAAGGATGGAGAAAAGAGGAGCCTGCCCTCTGTGCAGGAAAAAACTTTTGTAAATTTTGGGGCTAGAATGAATATATAAATGCAAAGGCAACTTTTGGATTGTTTATGAAAAGATTCTAACTGACAGTGATATGAGTCGTGTTTTCCTCTCATAGTATGTATTTCTTGTAAGCATACATTTCATTTACACTTCTTTCTACCTAAATTGGAGATTTAGAGGCCTAGAATTCATTATTTGATGCTCTTGGCTTAGCAACTTAGACTGTGTTTCTTTCTTCTTAACTTATTCAGAATTCATCTCTGTAATGCTCTGATGCAGTTATGTGTTTCTTTTTCCTCTAATGTCATGCAAAATTTTCATATATAAAATCAGACATACTGCCTGATTTATCCTTTTTCCCTTAATAGTTCTCAGGTTTGATGATGTATTCTATTTATTCCATACCCCATAACCCAAATGTCATCTTCATTTCTCCAGTTATTTTATTAAAAAACCCCAACACAAACCAAATCTAGCCACTAATTTCCATAGATATATCAAGTGACATGAGAGAGCCCTCTCTGAGTTGAGTAGGCTAGTACCTCAGCTCTAAAGTTGGTTGAAATAGTTACCTCTGTCGTTTGTCTATTCAGCCAGATAAAATTTACAGAGTTCTAACATTCTGGCACCGTTGTCGGGGACAAAATTGAAAAGTTTTCCTAGGGAAGAACGACATGGTTGAGTTCTAAGGTCTGAGAGCAACAGATGCTTAGGCACATATTGGTTGTATTCCTGCTCTGGCGACTCCACACATCAAAAAATTAGTTTGAAGGTGATTCCATTGATAGAAGAATCCAAAAATTTGAATTTTCACTGGCGACTCTACTCTCAATGCATAATCTAGCTTCCAAAACATTATTGGTGACTCTACTCAAGCTTCAAATGTAATTCAAAGACTCCACTAGAAAATGATATTCCTTGATAGAGGTATGAAAATACATTATGGAAGAAAACAAGTACTTAAAATTGGATTTTTTCCAAGACATTTTATTGTTTGTTATAAGTTGCCTCTACTTTTTCCTTGAACATGCCAAACAAATTTTTCTTTACCTGCTGCATTCTAATGATGATCATGAAGATCATGCAATTATAAATCCTCCTCTTAAATTTGTGCATGCATATCCTCACTGTATCACTGATGTTGATAAAAAATTCCCCTCTGGTCCATGTGATGACCAAAACCAAGTTGATAAGTCTCATGAAACCAGGGTTGATATTTCATCTCCTACACTTGACCCAACACCCTCCAAGATTGAGCATAGATACAGACCCTTAAAGCTACCCCACATCCTTCATGACTTTCCTCCAAAACACTATGAGTACCTGCCTATGTTTGATGGGGAACCCAATACCATCTCAGCTGAAAAACACATCCAAGGGTTTGAGAATTTTATAGATTTGTTTGAGATTGACCATGACGATGTTTGTATGAGGTCCTTCTCTCAATCCTTGAAAGGAGAAACCAAATGTTGGTTTAAATGTTTGCATCCAGAGACAATTATCTCATGGGAGGAATTGAAGGATGTCTTTTTAAAGTTTTGGGGCAGGAAGAAATCTTTGGATCTACAACTTATAGAGTTCTATGCCTTAAAAAAGAAGATCAATGAAACTATTTCTATATTCAGTAGGAGGTTTTCCAGTGTCTATTACAATTTTTCCAAAGGAATTCAACCCACTGAAGCTCCCTCCATGCTCCATTATGAAACTACTCTTCATACCGACTTGTTGTCTTTCCTCCTGATGCAAAGAAGACCTAAGTCCTTACAACAAATGTTTGATGATGCTCATGATATTCAACACAACATCCAAGCATGTAAACAGATCCAAAATGAGGAGTTAGATGATAAATAAAATAAAAGAGAATATGAACATAAAATGGTTGATTGGAACCTTGAGCATATAGTTGACCATGTCATAGGCCCTCTTGAATTTCCCAATACCAAGGATGTTGCAAAAAATTATGTCCTACTTGTTGAAAGAGAAGGTGCTGATTTAGTTTCTGATCCATCCCATGATAAGCAAGGGGATGATCATTTCATGTATTCATTTATAGATAATCAAGAGGATGAGTGTACAAATCAGATTGTCAAAGAACACGTTGATGTTCCAAGTGTGTTCTTGTTAGATGACCTTGCATATGTCAGTGATATGCCTATATATGAAAAGTGTGAAGACGATCGTGATATTGAAGACTTTATTTTTCAACAGTACAATGAGGAGAAAAATATTAGATCATCTGAAGAGAATTCTCTACCCTTGTGCTTTACTACATTCAATTTGTTGAAAGAGAATTCTCAGATTATTGTTGAAGAAAATGAATTTGTGTTGATGCAAAGTCACACCAAACCAATGAAACAGATTGACTAGATATTGGATTACTCTTCTCAGACGCTTGATGACCCTATTATTTGTTTTGAGGAAGACCTTGTAAATTTAGAAATACAGTCATTGGTCAAAGATAATGTGAAAAGTGAGCATGTCCAGAAACCCGAAGAGATAGAAAAATGTACCTATGATGATACTGGAAAAAATGAAGAAGGTTTAGACTCAGGTAATAGAACCTTGCCATTGTGTTTTCCCTCATTCAAATTATTAAAAAAAAATGTTTGTAGAGTTTCAAATTAGAGAACATCCAAGCATGGAATTGAAAGTGAAGAAAGCAACGGGCTTGCAGATAAAAACTCTCTCCCCTTATGTTATTCTTCCTTTGAATGGTTAAGAGAAAATCATGAAATTTCAGAAAACATAGGGAGATCTGACTATATTCTCAGTAGCATTGTTTTACATGAAAGGGTTGTCATCCTTGAAGAACACCAACTACACTCACATGCATTTCACGATCATTACTTGGAAGGGTATTTCAATTCAGAATTCCAATCTATGCTCAATCATCATATTAAAGAAGAATCCGATCAAGAAATTTTTATCAAAGGTGTTTTCCTTTCTCCCATAACTAATGCAGATGTTCAACAATATTACCAACAAGACAAGGTATTTCAAGGTTTCCTTTCTTCCCCTGAGAATGATGTACTGGTCCAATTTCTAAACAACATAGACACAGGCTAGGATTTTGAAATACATCCATGAGGACTCTAGACTATGAAATAGTTCATGATGTCAGCTTTTCGCATTTGCAATAATATTATGAGCAAGAACTTATTTCTATTAATTCATTTGAAAGTCAAAATGGCATCCCTCAAACAAATTTCCAGAAGTTTAATGAAACCAAATCAGAATTGTTTGATGAACAAAAGGATAGCCTTGATGCACATAATATGGCTGTCATATTTGAAGAATGTATGAATGTTTTTCTTGAGATGCATGGAGAAGTAGAAAAACCCATTATTTCCATTTCATTTGAAACTGTTCTCAAAACATAAGAAATAGAGCAAGAACAACACACTTACGAAAGAGTCTTGTATTTTTGTTTTTGCTCACCGAGAAGAAATGATTTTTCATGGTTTTCAAGATCCAGTGGCCATCCTATTACAATCATCAGTAAAGGAGGAGTTTATTTCATTCATAAACTCATATTTTGGATTCAAATTTTGTGTTAAGCTACCATCTTCTACATTTGTCTGCCTTCTTAAAAAAGATGCGAGCAGAGAAAAATCAGGAAGCCAATTGCTTGATTGGTTGCATTGGCACTTTAGCATCACTTGATTGAGTATTCATTTCAACATTTTAGGGTAGGTAGGAATGCACGAATAATCTTGCCAGACAAGAATTTTTTAGTTTATATTTCCAGTATTGTGTACAGTCAGTTTCAGCAGTATATTCAGTGTTCAGTATCCAGTTGAGGGCAACATGCAGAGTTTGGACTTCAACAGACACTAGTGATATAGTAGGAGCAGGGTGCACACATTTGTTTTGGGATCATTCCAATGGATTAGGCACCAGGTCTACAATTTCTTTGCTACCTCATAGGGAGGATAACATCCCTAGTTGGAGCCTACGTTATCACCATAACAATTTTCAGAAAAGACCCAAGTCTCAGAAATTTAGCAAGAGCTACATCGTCATAGAAGCGTGATAGTTTGGAGAATTGATAATTTAGAGGACCAGGACATATCTGGCAGTGTATGGACAAATATAGCGGAGGTGAAAAATACATAACTCGATAGACCGTCGATTATAAAACGACCCAGATCAATGGCTGGAGGTCACATCGGGCGGTGAACTTGCACGAGACTTAATCATGTAAGGGTGGACTGGGGAAAACCATTGTGGTTTTTAAAATGGATGTGTGGCACCTCCAGAGAGACATCGGTGCGAAAGGCGGTTTGCCTAAAGCCACTTTCGCCAAAGCCCTGATGTCACATGTTTCAATATTTCAAATCAACCACTCATGGGGTGGGTGACGGCTGGTCGAAATCACCCTGATTCACTCATTCGGTACTTCACAACCATATGATGTTAGGTGAATGCCGCCATTTAACAAACTCGAAAGATAATCATTTGAAATGGATTAGCCAAGCGTGGTAAACCAATGTACCTGTAAGTAACTTTGTCAGTGATTCATGATTGGAACTCTATAACTACCGATTCTCAAATATGAGGTTATCATCTCATCCGTAAGATTGACTCTCTAAATTCTGAAAGGAACATCTTGGTGTCCATGATACTAGAATACATGGACAAGGCCAATCAAGCCATATCCAGTCAAACAGGTCATTCAAGTAACATGGTGGGTTTATCTACTGGTAAGATGGAAAGGGAAATTGCACATATATTAGCTACTAAATTCCATATGAAACCTGCTATAGACCCAGGATTATAAGTTAGGCTAAATCCTATCATTAAGGACCTAATAATCAACATGCCAGCTATAAAATAGAAATGGAGTAGACGACAGAAGACAGAAAACATGGTTGAAACGACTGAAAGCATTGGGGAGAACCAACCGGCCTGGTTGGTCAGTTTGAAGAAGGAGATCGTTGAGCTAAAATAAATTCTTAGACTAGAATAAGTACATCTCAACATGTTTTGGACAGATGGTGGTCGAAGAAAGGGGCCTAGATATGATGAACTTCTTCCTAATGATCCCTTTAAAATAGGATAACGGTTATTATAAATCATTCCTCCTTGTAACTCATCTCTAATTTTAGAATTATGAGAAGTCTAATGTTTTGAATTCCATAAGAAATTCCTCTATATATATTATCTCAAGGATATAGAAAATGATCGAGAAAAGAGGAGCCTGCCCTCTGTGCAGGAATTGTTTTTTGTAAATTTTGGGGCTAGAATGAATATATAAATGCAGAGGCAAATTTTGGATTGTTTATGAAAAGATTCTAACTGACAGTGATATGAGTCTTTCTTTCCTCTTATAGTATGTATTTCCTGTAAGAATACATTTCATTTACACTTCTTTCTATCTAAATTGGAGATTTAGAGGTCCGAAATTCATTATTTGATGCTCTTGGCTTAGCAACTTAGACTGTGTTTCTTTCTTCTTAACTTATTCAAAATTCATCTGCGTAATGCTATGATGTAGTTATGTGTTTCTTTTTCCTCTGATGTCATGCAAAATTTTCAAATATAAACTTAGACTCACTGCATGATTTAGCCTTTTCCTCTGAATAGTTTTCAAGTTTGAAGATGTATTCTATTTATTCCAGACCCCATAGCTCAAATGTCATATTCATTTCTCCGGTTATTTTATTAAAAACCTCCAACACAAACCAAATCTAGCTACTGATTTCCATAGATATATCAAATGACATGAGAGAGACTTCTCTGAGTTGAATAGGCTAGTACCTCAGCTCTAAAGCTGGTTGAAACAATTACCTTTGTTGTTTGTCTATTCAGCCGGACAAAATTTACAGAGTGCTAACAGGGGCCACCAAAAACATTGCATATTCCTCTACGACCCTTTGCTCAGAGTAAGTATCCCACCAGTCTTTAACATGGGGAATGACCTTGAGGAGTGCAAAAGTAATCTTTTCGCTATCAGAAAAATTGTGGACTGAAAAATACCCTTCAATAAAATTAAACCATTTATCTACAACATCCACATCTATCAATCTTTCAAATAATGGAATATCAAAATTTACCTATACCTTGAAGGGGGTTTCATGGCTGCTTGTTGAAGATGCTTCTTCTGTGGGAAGTCATCGAAGGATCTGCGTGAAGTTGTTCATCATTTCGTTCCTTTATCATGCGAGGGATTCCTTGTGCAACATTTTAATAGGATCTCCTACTCCATCATCTTTCTTTTTGTCCCCCATGGTTTTTTTTCTGGCTCTGCAGGGCCAATCTTGCAATGGCTCGATTGGTTCGATTCCCAACTTCTTATACCTAGATCTTGTCAGGGACATGCATGAAGAAAAATAAATGAAGAGAAAACCACTCTAATACCACTGATCCGGATTTAGGAGCGGAATGAACTGATTAAAAGACTGAATACAATAAACACAAAGATATGAAGAATAACAGAGATATCTAGTGAACAATATCTTCTATTAAATAATGAAAGAGGTTGAAACTGTAAAACTGCAGGAGTGAAACACTTGCTCGAATGGTGGTAGCTATCTCTTAGAAGATATGTGGCTGCTACGTGCATCTGTCTGAGCAAAATGAATTACAATGAGGCTCTAGAGGCCTTTTTGATATTACTCATGAATTTCAAAACGCTAGACATCCAAAAACCTAACCCTAGGAGGTGAAACATCAAAATTGATTTGGGCCTCTATGGGTAAGTTGGTACCTCAACTTCCCAGGGTCGTAACTTTTGCATACAACCTCCATTTTAGCTGCGTGATAGCCCATTGGAAAGGTCTTTCAGAGAAATACACATTCTGCTATCAAACTCTAACTCCATCTATAGTTTTACTGTGGTGAGACAAAAAAACATTGTTTATGCCTACAAAATGACCCTGGAAGTACAACAAGATGTGCTGACATGAACACATACAAAATAATCCAGTTGGATTAAGTGAGGGACCACCAATATCCACCTAGAATATGTGTAGGGATTCAAAAAAACCCAGAAGTGTAGAACCCACAATTACAATGAAGTACATAAGAACGTGATGAACTAAAAATGGACAAGAGGAGCCAGTTGGAATAGGTGGGTGGTCACCAATAGCCAACCGGATCACATAGTTCCAACCACATCATTGCATATCAACTCCAAGATTCATTTTTCTCTTATAGAATCATATGGTAATCTCATATGATTCTATTTACCATATCTACAATTTTCAGAGAAATCAAAATCCAATGAACAATAAAGCATACCTTCAACCATACCTTTACCATGTAAGGCTCGAAGACCCTTCTTCCTAATATGTCCTAGTAATTCATACCACAACATTCTATTCTCTCTAGGGACAATATGAGTCATGTGTTCTTAATTGATACCCTTGGGAACAACAAAACTATTACACCCATCATTAATATTGCTTCTTAATAGCTTGTATAGTGTTTCAATCTGAGCTCCCCTCATCAACATCATTTCTCCTCAAACCATTTGAAGGTTTCATTTGGAAATATGGTATGCACACTTACATAATTCATCTTACTTATGTATGTTAGGTTTCTGGATAGATATGGAATGTGTAGAACCCTATGGAGATTTCTAATCCTTCCATATTTGAGCAGTACCTCAACCCCTAAACATCCTATTATTTTGACTATTGCGTCATCTCTTAGGGAAAAAACACCTCCATTATACTTTTCATATTCACAAAACCAATCCCTATGAGGAGTCATATGAAATCAAGCACCCAAGTTAGTCAACCATACATCATGATCTGAATGTGTACTTGTAGATTCCAAGTAAACATCATCTCCTTCTTTTGTGGAGGTTTTTGTTTATATGGAAGGATCTTTGATGATAAAACTTACTTCTATTAACATTCTTAATTTGCAATATTTATTATAATGCCCAACTTTACGACGCTTCCAACATTTCCTTATAGATTGTCATGTAGATTATATCTACCTCTAGATTTAGATCATCCCCTCAAAGAATTATTCTTCCTCTCATGAGGACAACATCTTACAGATAGATTTATTAATACGATACTTTCAGAGGGTGTCCCTTATAGATGAAGGTATTTTCCAAGGCTTTTGTTTTAGTCTTTACTATGATTTTGGAAATGTAGTATTGTATTGTACATTGGTTGGAATACCTTATCATTTTTTACTTGTATTGTAATTATGTATTGCTACCCTTTTTCCACTAAGAGAAGAAATTATATTTTGTGTTTACAAGTCCAAAATATTAATGAATATTATAGTATGATAACAAAAGATGTTAATTGGAAAAACATTTTCATCTTATTCAGTATATTAATCATGGTTGACATTAGTTTTACATCATATTTTCATCTATCAATTTTGCACCACATTTAACAAATCATCCAATTAGAGATGCAAATGGATTCTAATTGTGCATCAGAGAAACTATATAATCATAAGGTTATATTGAATGAAACAATTGTATTAGTGTCTCAGTCCCCATTGTTTCACAATATGTTCGACATTTATGTGTGTGCGCGTGTGTGTGTGTTGTAATCTCCATAGTTAGAACATTTCAATAGAAATTATGTTAATTTGTTGATCCGGATTTTATGAGTAGAACGAAATGAATACAAATTATTAACAGATTCTTAACACAAAATAGCATAGATACAGTAAAACTGGTTTTCTATTCAATAATGAAATAAGCTGAAACTGTAAAATGCAATGGAAACAAGCTTGTTGGAATGGTGGTGGCTTATCTCTGAGAAGAGATGTGACGGTTGTGCTCATTCACAAGAAGATGATTACAATGAGGCTCTGAAGGCCTTTTACAATAAACAGGAAATCCAAAAACCCTAGACATCCAAAAACCTAACCCTAGGAGATGAAGTGCCAAAAGTCATGTGGGTCCGGTTTGGGTAAGTTAGTACATTCACTGCTCGGGATCGTAACTTTTGCATACGATCTTTGTTTTAGGCATATAATAGCCCATTGGAAAGGTATCACCGAGGAGATTCATTTTGGGGCCTCAATTATGCTATAGGCTATCATTGAGAATCCAAAAAACCTTCATTTAGGCCCTCAAAATGGCCTCGGAAGTGAAAACTACTAAAAATAGTAAATTGCCAAAATTGCTAGAAAATTGTTTTGAGCCAATTGGAAAAGGTGGGTGGCCACCGATATCCATATGGATCAATCCTCCCTCCTTAGGAAGCAATGTTCTCCATTGCGTTGAGTTCCCCCATCAGATGAGGAAATTTCTGTTGAATTTGGCCCCGGGTGAGCCACTTGCCTTGGTGCAGGAGTTGCCCTGCTTTGACGACTCGATAAAGATGGATCCTTTGTTGTCGAGTTCCCTTGATCTATTTGTCCACAATATTATCATTGGATGCCTATTGGATGTAGTCGAGGTTGAGATCTGTTGGTTTCATTTGTTCTATTACGTTTGAGGTGTCCAATAATGGTGGGAAATAAGGGTGAAGGAGATCCACGTTGAACACTGGGTGCAGGCCAAGGAAAGGATGAATTTTGAGCTCAAAATAATTATCCCCCATGGCATTGGTGATGGTGCATGGCCCATAACGGAGTGGGAGAAGCTTCTGATGGGGTCCTGTTAGGCATTCTTTCTGCAAGTGAAACCAAACTTTGTCTCCCACCTGAAACTTATGTGGCACCCGATGTTGATCATGGCGTTGTTTGTACTTGTCATTGGACTTCTGTAGGATATCCTGAACCTATTAGCGGATGTGATGGATCCTCTCAATAAACTGGGTGGCTTTGTCAGCTTCAGTTGGAACAGGAGATGAGTTGGTCAAGGTGACCATAAGGGGAAGTGAAACATCTATGGGACCCAATGGTTGGAATCCCAACCCCACCTGAAAGGGGTTGTGGTCGGTTGAGTTATGCAGGGCTTGGTTGTAGCTATGCTGGACATAGGGAAGGATCACATCCTATGTGCAAGGGTGCTTTGAATTATACATGCAAAGGATATGCATGACCATTTTATTTATGACCTCGGTTTGGCCATCTGTCTGGGGGTGGAAGGTTGTGGATTTGGTTAGCTTGGTGTCCAACAGTGACCAGAGGCTCAACCAGAATGTGTTGAGAAATTGACTGTCCATATCTGAGACAATGGTTTGTGGGAGTCAAAAATGTACCCATACCCATTCAAAGAAGATCTTAGCAATGGCCTCTATTGTGATGCTCTTCTTGCAGGCAACTAGGATCACCATCTTAGAAAAGAGGTCAACAACCATAAAAACACAATCATTTCCCTGCTTGGTGGACGGAAGGCCCGACATGTAGTCCATTGAGATGGATTCCCATGGCTTGTCAAGAGTAGGAATAGGGGTGTACAGGCCCTATTTCTTAGTGGTTGGTTTGGAAATAGCACAGGCAATGTAGGACCTGATATACTTGTTGACCTCCTGTCGGAGTTTCAGCTAGTAGAAATGTTTCTGTAGCATCGCCACTGTCTTTACGATGCCGAAGTTTCCTGCCACTCGACTATAGTGGGATTCTCAGATCAGCTTCGCTCGCTCGCTTGATGCAACACAGATATGGCCTAGATGACACGACAACCCATCTTGAAGATAGAGATTATCGACAACTATGTTTGCACCCAACATTTGGTAGATGGTGGCGAAGTCTGGGTCTGTCTCATAGAGTTGGGGCCATCCAAAGGTCTCATGGCCACACAAGTCTAGCACCGTGGTGAATGTCGCGACTGGTGGTCTGTTGAGGCAATCAACGACGCGATTGATTCTTCCTATTTTATACTTGATGTTGAGGTGGAATTGCTACAAGTATGTGGACCACTTTTGATGGCGGTCATTTTGCAATTTTCCTTGTGTTTGCATAAACTGCAGTGGCTTATGATCAATGTGGATGATTGTCTCCTTCCCAAGAATGTAATGTCTCCACTAGTGGTAGGCTTGCACAATGGAGTACATTTCTTTGTCATAAGTAGGGTACTTACAGACAACATCAGATAGTGTCTCACTATGATAGGCCATGGGGTGGTCGTGCTGAGTGAGAACGACACCCACAACATAGTCTGAAGCATGTGTCTCGATCTCAAAGGGATGTTGTAGGTCTAGTATTGAAAGTACTGGGGATGAGCACAAGCACTGCTTCAAATCATCGAACACTTTTTGTTGGGACCGACCCCACACAAATTTTACCTTACCACCACCCCTGGTTATTTGGTCGAGGGCACGAAAAATATGGGAGAATACAACACAAACCTGCAGTAGAAATTGGCAAGGCCCAAGAAGCTCCGAAGCTCAGTGAGTTTGGTTGGGGCTGGCCAATCACACATGACTTGGATCTTGGCTAGATCCACATGTACACCATGTTGATCAATGATGTAGCCCAAGTAATGGACCTTGTCCATGCCGAAGGAGTATTTTTCCAAATTGACGTATAGCTTGTGCTACTGCAGGGTGTGCAGAACCTATTGAATATGTTGCAAGTGTTCAGCCCAAGTCTTGCTATAAATGAGAATGTCATCCAAATACACCACTACAAAATTATTGGTGAATAGTCCTAGGATATCTTCCATCATCCTCATGAAAGTGGTCGAAGCATTTGTCAAACCAAAGGGCATGACCAACCATTCAAAAAGGCCTTCCTTTGACTTGAAGGTGGTCTTCCATACATCTGTTTGTTCTATTGGGAACTGGTGGTAGCCAGACTTCAGATCAATCTTACTGAAGTATTTATCCCCCCTGAGTTGATCAAGGAGGTCGTTGATTTGGGGAATTGGGTTCCAGTTTCTGACTGTGATTTTATTCAGATCTCGGTAATCAATGCAGAGTCGCTAGGTTCCATCTCTCTTCTATACTAGTACGATTGGGCTCTCACAAGGTGATGAGCTGGAACGGATGTGCCCCTTGTGGAGTAGTTCTTGGATTTGTCGCTTGATCTCCTCATTCTCTAACAAAGAGCAATGATAGACTGGCCCATTGGGAAGCGGTGCACCAGGTGTCATATTGATGGGGTGCTTGACTTGGAAGTCCAGAGGTACCCCGATAGGTGAGGAGAAGATATCCGAGTATTCTTCCATGACCTTATCTACTTGCTTTTGCTGTGTGGAGAGGTCGATCACAGAGACCCTGGATGTGGTTGTGATCTTTTGCTTATTCTGAGAGCAAATCATGAAGAAGACAAACTTCCCCATCCGAGAGATGACCTTCCTACATTGCTTAGCAGAGATCAAGGAAATAGCACTAGGTGGGACTGCCTCAGGTATCCTGTACAATTTCCTGTTCAAAGTAATAATAACACTACGAGGCATAGACTCATATATAGCATGACATTTCCATAAATAAGGTTGGCCCAAAAGAACATCACAAACTTCGAGAGGAGCAACATCACACAATACCTTGTCTTTGAAAGGCTTGATGTTGTATGACAGTCGACACTGTTGGTTGATGTGGAGATCGCTTCCTTGGCAAAGCCATCCAAGGGTGTAGGGTTATGGGTGAGGTGTTGTGGGTAGGGCCAGCCACTTGATGACATTTGCAGAAATGAGGTTCTTTTGGCTACTACTATCAATGATGAAGTGCAGTGGGGTGCCTTTTACCCACATTTGTCAATGGAATAGGAGTTCTCCTTCTTCTAGCTCGTCTGGTTCACCAGGCTAGAGCTTGGTGGTAGCAACGGTGGCACTGGGTTCCGCATCAATGATCTGTCTTCCCCTTTCTGGTTCTAGTTTAGAGTCAGAATCCGCATCTGATTCAGAGGCTTTCACTTCGGCCACCAGTGACTTCTTTGAGTGACAATCAACGGTGTTATGCCAAGGGCTCTTATGGAAGTCGCACCACTTCCCGGTATCTTTATTTGTCTTTCCAGTGTCCTTCTTTGCTTGCAGCTTGGACTAGTTGTCCTAATACTATCCATATTTTCTCTGTCCTTTTTTCTTTGGGTTGGAGCCGCCCTTTCCTGGCTTTTGTTGTGAGGGGTTCCCAGGCCCAAATTGCCACGTCTTTTGTTTGAGCTTCTGCTCAATTTTGACGGCATATCGGTAGGCCGCGCCCAAGGATGAGATGTCTAGAAATTTCATTTCAGTCTAGATGTATCTATGCAGAGCACTACGATACTTGAGCACCAAATTTCTCTCTAAATCTTTGATACCCAGCTTGGTGCGCAAGGTATGGAAGATATTTTTGAAATCTGGCACTACTTAGTCCCTTTCTTACCGTAGTGTGGTCCATTTGGTATATAAGTCGTCATAACTTCCGACATGGTAGTATTGTTCCTTAATAGAATCCTTGAAGGAATCCCAGGTGGATGTGACTGTAAATAATGAGGGTTCCTTTGTTTCCTTTTGCTCACTGAACGTTTCCCACCAATTTTTGACATGGGGGACAGCTTTGAGGAGCGCAAAAGTAATCTTTTCTCTATTCGAGAAGCTATGGATAGAAAAAATACCCTTCTAGCAGATTCAACCACTTGTCTACAACATCTGTGTATATCTAACCTTCCAGTATAGGAATATCGAAGTTTATTTATACCTTGAAAGGGGTGGCACCTCTGCTTGAAGAAGATGTGTCGCCTGTTGGTAGTTGTCGAAGGATTTGCGCGAAACTATCCATCATCTCGTTCCTCTGTTGCATGAGGGATTCCTCAATCAATAGTTTGAAAGGATCTCCTGTCTCATCATCTTTCTTTTCTCCTGCCATGAGAGGTCGCTTGGGTGTGCGAGAGATTTTGTCCTCAAGAGAAACAAGCTCAAGATCCAACTCTTTGTACTCTGACCTCGTTGGGGACATGCATTAAGAGGACAAGGAGCAGACCACTCTGATACCACTGATCTAGATTTTATGAGAAGAACGAAATGAATACAAATTATTAACATATTCTTAACAAAAAATAGCAGAGATACAGTAAAATTGGTTTTCTATTCAATAATGAAATAAGTTGAAACTGTAAAATACAGCGGAAACAAGCTTGCTAGAATGGTGGTGGCTTATCTCCAAGAAGAGATGTGACGGTTGTTCTCATTTGCAAGAAGATGATTACAATGAGGCTATGAAGGCATTTTACAATCAACAGAAATGCCAAAAACCCTAGACATCCAAAAACCTAACCCTAGGAGATGAAGCGCCAAAAGTCATGTGGGCCTTGTTTGGGTAAGTTAGTACATTAACTTCCCAGGGTCGTAACTTTTCCATACGATCTATGTTTTAGGCGTATGATAGCCCATTGGAAAGGTATCGTCAAGGAGATTCATTTTGGGGCCTCAATTGTGCTATAGGATATCATTGAGAAGCCAAAAAACCTTCATTTGGGCCCTCAAAATGGCCCTGGAAGTGAAAACTACTAAAAATAGTAAATTGCCAAAATTGTCAGGAAACTGTTTTGAGCTAGTTGGAAAAGGTGGGTGGCCACCAATATCCATCTGGATCATTTGTTGTTTTACATAATTTGTTAATATGACAACCATGATATTGTGGTTGCAATGACATTTATACCTATATTATGGAAACTTATGATGTTGTGGCAATGGCATTTAGTGAAATATTCACTAAAAAATTACATTTTTTTATAATTCAATTGAAGATTCATCAAGAACATACAAGATTTTATAATTCAATGAAAGATTCACCTAAAAATCATATATACATATTTACATTATTGATAAAAATATCCTTTAAATCCCATATGTATTATGGGGATTCTCTCATTTATTATACTTATATAGTTAGGGGTAGTTCTTAAAAGAATTCATATCCAAAAACAATTCAACAATGTTTCCAATCACCACATTCAACAACACAAATACCATAATGAGAGTGAATTAGCTAAGCATAGCAACCCATATTTGAGGAAAAGCTTCCATAACATGTCCCCAACATGATTTCTACTCCATAATATACATATTGAAAGAAAAAGGAAACCTTTCTTTTCTTGGATTTCTATATTCCACAGCACCCCCTTGGTCAACAAAAAAAATACGTATAACTTGCTTGTATCCTTACATTTGATCCATCTATTTATTAATTATAATAACAACTACACACCATTATATCTCCATAGAAAGACTAGGAATTAATATATGGAGATCATCCCATAGAAGAATAATGGAGACAACTAAGAAGAGGACAAGAAGGATGGGTGCAATAAAGAAGGGGGGGGATGAAGAAAGGTTGTGGCAATGGGAATAAGAAGGATGACGGTGGGGTCAAGAAGGATGGTGGAGAAAAAAAAAAGGGAGAAAGGGATGATGATAAGAAGGGCACTGATGTATCCAAAGGTGATGGTGAAGACAAGAACTTAGGGTGAATTCAAGGAAAATAAATCTCTCTTCCTAAATATGTCATTGAGCATTTTCATCCCCCTCATATCTTCACTGATGAAAACTCAAATTCTTGCTCCATAATATAACTCTCTTAGAGTACTATTAACATATATGTGTTCTGGGCAGGCCTAAATCCTTGGTGAAATGAAAGGTTGTGATTTGAGGAAATGAAGGTGTTATCAAGCTCACCAAAATCAAATAAACTAGTAGGGAAGAATTATTTAGTATGAATCTAGGCTATGTGGTACATCACAACACTAGGTACTTAGCAACAACTTGAATGGTAGTTGTTCTTCTTCTTCAATGCAATGCATTAGCTTGAAATTTGAAGATAAGAGATGGATTACCGAGAGGATGTATATTTACCTAATTGCTTAGTTATAATTTTGTTTCATGAAGCAATAGCACAACATATTTTCCTAGAAATACATGTATTATACCCTGTTATAATACACTTGGTGTTGCATTAAGTGTGATGTGCTTTCACTGTATTAAATTATAAAAGATATGTTATTATTATGATGATGATTCTTCACATTATGTTCTATCATTCCCTTCCTAGTTACCTTATGATTCTTTACATCAGGTTCTATAGATTTCACTCTTGTCAATGATCACTTGGATCTCCTTGGAATAATGACATCAAAGTTGTGTGCAACATGACAACAATTTCATAAAACATAATTTTGTTTATCATGGACTTTATGAAAAGACTTTAAATTGATCCAAAACAAAGCTAACATGATGCAAGAGACACATGATCAATTCATCTGACACATAAGTGAAACCAATATGATGCACACATGATGCAAAAGGATGCCAAATCAACGCAAAGTGATAGCATATGTTTCAATATCTTGAGCATCATGACTACAATGCAATGAATATGCAAAGGAGATGCAAAGATGATGCAAAAATCTAATGCGTGTTAGCAAAAAAATTCAACAAGAGATATAAGGGTTATGGTGATGCAACTCAGTGACACTACAAACCGGTATTGTAGTAGTGTTCACAAGTGAGATTATGGAAAATGTGGCAAGGAAAGAGGTATATTCATGGATTTTCAAGGTAACATCATGTAAGGATTGCAAAGGAAGGCAAGAAGACAATGGATACTTTCAAAGAAATTATGTATAAAATTTTGAGGTACACTTGGATGACTGGACAATATACAATTTATTGAAGGAACATGAAGAAATGTATTTTGTGTACACTCTTTAGATTCTTATTTGGACACATGGTTTGCAAAGATGGATTATTGGTGGACCAAGAAAATATCACTTCATTTATCGACATGACTACCCTGATGAATGTGAGCATGTTGCACGTGACCTTGGAACACACAAAATATTACAAAAAGTTCATAAGGAATTATGCAACAATTATGAAGTAATTAAAGAAAGATACAAAGATTGTTTGAACATGGGAATGTCAATAAACT
>JZKD02S0650897.1:55156-69522 GCA_000966675.3 Picea glauca | reverse complement strand
ATATGTGTATGTGGACAATTTTAAGGTGATTATATGTATAATGTATAATAATATTATTTAATTAAATTTTTAAAATTTTAAATTAATTAAGTTTAAGTTGTAAAAGTTAATTTTATTTTATTTTTTAATATATAATATTTTCGTTTTTAATCTTTATTTTCTATAAATTCTCGTGAAACTTTTAGTTGTTCCAAATATTTGAATTCACATTTCAAAAACTCATGTAACGTAGGTTTTTCCTAATACTTATGTAATTTAATTAGTTTTTCTAAGTTAATTCAAAAATATTAGAGATAAGTTAATTCAAGAAAATTAGGGATTTAAATGTAGGTGGGGAACATGCAAGACCTACCTCTTAACCATCTAGTCAAACTACCTCAACATATATTATTACAATAAATAACTTGGTTAGTGGTAAAGTCCTCAACATTCTTGGTGCTCTATTTTGCAAATTTTGAATAACATGTTGACTTGACCTCCATGCCAAACTGCCCAATGTATTTGTCTTGTTGACACGTTGGAACTACCAATATTGGATCTCATGCCTTAGCTTGTAAAGGATGATAATTGTCCAAAACTAATTGTAACCTCTTTCTAATCATATAAATATGTATGTAATAGGGATTATAAGATTGGAATGGATGATGATGGCGTAACATATGTTAGTAGAAGGTTTTGATCCCTTCAAGGGTAATGAAAGAGATATAGGGAGAATGCATTGACCTACTTTGAGCATTAATGAAGATGGTTGTGATCTACTTCACCCTTTCATTTATGTTATATGTCATGGAATGAGTGTTTAATCATTATTTCTATGTCCTTTATTATGTCCTTGCTATAGTAGAGACATTATGTTTTGGGTCATTTATATTATTTGGGCACATGGTTTTTGAGGCATGAAAACATGGTTTAACCTAAAGTTTCCTAGCCTGACATCTGCATCGGGTATGGGAGCCACGGATAGCGACAGATAGGTCACTGCAGTCTATGCTCACCACACTGCAGTCTATGCTCACCTCACTGTCTTTGTTGTTAGTTGAGGCAAGGTGTTTGATTTTGCGGATAAACACAAAGAAGATTACAGTAACTCTCTCCACTCGAAAGTTTGCCTCGTATAAACTTTAGTGGAAAACACTCTTCTTAAGCATGAATTTATTGGACATATTCTTGTCTAAAGGGGATTTTACAAATGATAAGGATATACTGGTCCTAGGTATCGCCTGCATGACACTTGCAATCAGAATTAAAGAGAATCAACCTACAAATTGGTATAAATTTCAAAGGATTCTTTCCTTCAAAATCTATTTGTAGCCGTAAAAGGAATTTATATTTGCAATTGCGACAAACTTCTTACAAAATGAAGCATATAAATCCGTGCATTTGGTTTCCAGTATAAGGCAGGAAACATTTACAGTAGCAAATAACATATTTAAGTGACATGAAGTTTTTGCAATGGAATAGATTGTCCTTAAAGTTTTGGATTATCGATGCTCCTCGCCAATGACCGCTACCTTCCTCTGGTATTTCTTGCACCTTATATGTACATCACAAAATTTGTAAATAGAACATCAGTCTTTAACCGCTCATATACTGTTATATTTACAAGTATTACTTGAAGGTTGTAGGAGACACAGAGATTGAAAAGACAGTCAAATATTTGGTGTGCTTATCCTTGGTAGATTTCCAGTTGCTACACTTTTGACTATCCATCATAGATGCATCTTTGGTTGTCCTTACATACCAAGTGCTTAATTATCCAACCATTTTGTACCCATCAATAATGCAAGTTAGTATGGATTTTTTTCGAATTACTACCCAATACTCCATTTACAATATAAATAATAATAAAATATATCCATTCCCATCCACTTTTGTGTAGGAGAAGCCTCTCTCTCTTTCTAGCTAGTGATGTTATTATGTATGATTAGGCTACGATTGATTCAATATTCCCCTGTGGAGCCTTCAGACGGTATTTAGTCTCATTCTCTCGACTCAACTTGGAAAAAGATTAAGCTCTTGCTCAACTATGAGCCACATAGTGAGCTCTACATATACGGAGCGAGCCCATATAAATAAATAATGCAATCTCCTTCTAGCAATAAGCAAGATATCGAGTAGCGGTAAGAACTAGTTATGTTCCGGTAGTATGCATGAAAGCTAGTAGTTCACAATTCTAGTAATACATGGAGGCAAGGGAGATTAGAGCTAGCACCATGCAAGCTATAACTTCAAGCTTATAATTTTCATTGAATATTATTAAAAGGACGTATATAAATCTTACCCGCCTGTCTATTTTTTTTATTGTTATTGCTACCACCACTACCGTTTCTGGTGGGATTATATCTTGATAGTGGTAGATATTCCCAGAGAGGAGAAGACAGAAGGAAAACGATGAAATGCAAGAGATTGTTGTTATTGTTACTACTACCACTGCTACTGATACCAGTGGTAGATATTACCGTTTTCACCGCTCCTGCTGCCCGTGGTAGATATTACCACTGCAACCACTACTACTGTTGGTGATAGATATTCTTGGATAAGAGAAGACGAAAGACAATGGATGAAATGCAAGATATTGGTGTTATTGCTATGTTAGGATATGTAGACACTTAGGAGGTAGTTAAGATCTACTTGGTCTAATGTGTCATTAGATAAAAGTGTGTTTCTTAGTGTGTTTCTTTAGTATGCATTTTTAGTTAGGAAATTTGACGATCATGATATGTTCACGACATAGAGTGATTTTATGTCATTTCCATACAATTATGGGTTGCGATGACTATTCCATTGTGTCCAGAGCGCTCGTTTCAGTCAGGAACACTTTTCGTTTCACTCGAAAAGGTTTTTGTTTGCCCAAGATACGACCATTTCAGTCAAATCCGGAGGTATAAAGCCTAAATACACATTTTTTAAATTTTTGCAAAGTATTATTTTGGTTTTATTTCAATTTTATATTATTTGTTTCTGGGTTTCTACTCTTTTAGATCTGCGTATTCGTTTTTTCCCGCACCCTGTGTGATCTCGACAAATCATAATTTTTTATCATTGAGATCTAACCCTTGTTGTCATCGAAAAACGAAATTTTTTTCTTGTGTAAAAATAGTTTTTTTTAGCACGCTCTTCAAGGTCGTCTTCAACAACAACAATCCTCTTGCTAAACAATACAATATGTTTTGCTAGACCATTTTTTCAAAAGTTGTCTTATTAAGTAAGAGGTCTTGAGTTCAAGTTTCTTTTTTTGTTACTTTTTTTTGAAAAAGTTCATGCTCAAATTGTAAAGTGTATTTCACTTCAAGTATAAAAGTGAATCACTATAAGTAGCTTTAATATTTTATTTTAGAGTTATTTATTTTGCATACATATTTTCTTTTATAAAGTAACTTTATTGTAAAAGTGATCCTCTCTTTATAAAAGTGGGTCACTTCATAAAGCAACTTACACCACCACGTGGTCCTTCAGTTATCGTTTATGCCTTTTTTTAAAAGGGCATAACTTTCACACCCGAAGTCCGTTTTTAGTGCCAATTTTTTTAAAACCACATAATTTTTCGAGATCTTTCCATCCATATCATCAGTTTCAGTTTCTAAATCCATATTATCTACATATTTAATATGGTTTATTCTAGTAATCTTTTGCTTACTAGCACCAACGACTTCCAATGGAAATCTCATATGGAGGATTTATTAAGAAGTAAAGGCTTGTACCAGATTACCTTGGGAAAGAAAAAAGAATCCATTGATGCTGATAATAAATTCAAATGGGCTAATAGGAGTGACAAAACGTGTGGACTAATTGGAATGTCCATCTCTCCTAATTTAAGGTTCCACCTTAAAGAAATTGATGACCCCGACGAAGCTTGGGAAAAGATTGAAACTGTGTTTGGTAAGCTCAATATTATTCAAGAAAAACAATTAGAAAATCAAGTACTGACTTTAAATCCAAGTGATTTTTGTTGCATTGGAGACTATCTATTTAAGTTTAAAACACTCGGAAATTTATGTGAAGAATGTGAGATAAAGATGGAGGAAGAGCGTTGCATATATCTTATTATCTCTAATCTAGGTAGTGCATATTTTATGTTTGTATCTACCTCTTACGTTGTTGGCACATGGGCAGACCCAGGGTTGAATGCTTCAACAATGCACCAAGAAAACCCTAACTATCGACCCTTTCAGCAACACCTGTGAAGCAGATGAAGTCTCACCCGAGGTAGAGGCAAGGGTGGTTGCAGGACTCAGATGTCTGCAACCTAGCTGGGACACAGATCTGTGATTACAATACCTTAACAGATCACTTAGAAATTAACATTCATTAGCATTTAACCCTTATTTACATTGCATATCCAAACCCTAATTACAAAACAACGCAATATTCAACTAGATCTAACACTTCCAAGCTCTTAGCACATAGAAATAGATCAGATCTAGCATTCGTTCACATTACTAAGCACTAAGCTATTATATCAAATGCATCTAACATATATCATTGCACTAAGCATATATCACACCAATAACATAACTACTATAATGCACAAAGCAACCACAACACATGATATACGTGGTTCACCCCAGTGTGGGGCTACATCGACCAACTCTTCTCCTCTTTATTGTCTTCTTTCAATCTTCTACAAGCACAGAGCCACAAGAAACTAATCCGCATAGGACAAGAGATCTGTGCGCACCTTGCCAGATCCTCCTTCCCCGAGCTAGGTTGAAGCACAAAGCCTTCTTACAAGTTGCATACAATCTTCTTACAATCACTTGCACTTAGCTCTGCAAGTTCTTAACACATAGTAAGCACAAAGCCCTTTGCAGTCACATAGATCAAGCTCTAACACTTAGCACACTGGCCTCTTCCTACATTGCCTAGATATCTATTTATGCATTACAAATGGGGCTAAACATGGGTAAACCCATGGGCCGACATCCCATACTCGTTACATAAACCCTAAACCAAAAAATTCCCTAAGAAGGGGATGAGATCCCGCGATCTCCACTTCGCCTTGCGCTCCACCTTCGACCAGCCTATCGAAGTCCCAAAATTGGTCAAATGTGACCCAATTTCTCCAAAACTTGGTCAAGGGCCAACAAGCCCCCAACACTCACCTGTGACTCGTCCTGAGTCACTCTGATCTGGGTAACTCTACCTCAAATGCCTCGAGCTTGGCTTGAGCTGCTTCAACCCGTTGCTTCGCCTAAGCCTTTTGCTCGATGAACTCTTGAATGACCTTCTCAGTAACAGGTTCTTCCAATTGCTCTTCAACTGAGGTGACTACTTGTTCTAGCTGTGCACCTTATCCTTCAATATCCTCAAAAAGTATGCAAGCTGCATCCTGCACTGGCTGGAGTCGCTGGGTTACTTCCATGACCTTACTCTGAATGGCATGGGCCTGTTGTTGAACTATGCATTGTTCCTAGGCTCTTTTTATCCTCTTGACTGGTGACAGTAGCTTCAACTGTGCTTGCACTGTTGCTGCTTGTTGTTTTTCCTCTTGGAGTTGTGACTCCAGTGTCCTGAGCTCAGGGTCCTCTGAAAGGTGCTCGTAGGTCTGTGCACTTCGACTGCTGATCTGTTTACATTCCAAGGCTAATGCCTTGATTCTCTCAACTGTGCTCCTCACAGTTTCTTCTCTTAGATCTCGCACTTCCTGTAGAGTGATTGGCATTGATTGTAACTCCAGTTCGGCTATCCTCTATTGGAGTTGTTGAATGGCTTCGCCAAGCTTCTGTACTTGTCTTTCTACTAGGTCTTCTTCCATCTGTTCTAAGCCCATCACAAAGTGAAGTGCTCTAATGACTGCTTCTTTAACTCCAATATGCTCTGTGAGCATCTGTTCCTTCTCCTTCTAGATCTGCACTCTATCCTCTGCAAACTTAGCTTGGATGTCATCTTTTTCCTGTTGCACAACCCAACGTTGTTCTCTGGCTTCCTCTTTTGCTTTCTTTAGGGCCTCTGTGGCCTGTTCTTTTTCTTCCTGAACACGACAAAGGCGAGCTTCAGTCGCATCTACTATTTAGTGGAGCTGGGTAGGTTTTTCTCCCAACTCTGTTCCTTCTGATGACAGGGGTGCAGTAGATACTATGCGACTAGAGTGGAGGGCTTGTTGTACCCCTTTCATATCTTCTTCAATTCTTTCATATATGGTCTCTTGTTTGGATTTATTGCACTGTATGATATCTTCTGAGGTATCTAAGACAATGGCAATGATGAAATCTATGTCATCCATCGTGAGCACAGTCTGCATCTGTGGTTTAGTAGCTTTGGAATTCTTCCACGATGTAGGTTTCGTGGGGGCAACCTTTCTTTTCTTGGAGGTCTCAACTTCATCAATAGGGTCCCTAGGCAGTGTTACTTCACCTTGTTTCTACTTGTATTCTTCTTTTTCTACTTCGTCATCACCTCCCCTTCCAAGTGAGTTCGAAGCAGTTTCTTCTGATGCGTTGTTCAGCTTCTATACCTCTTCCTTTTTCTTCCTTCTGCTACTATTGGGTGAATCATACTCTTCGCAAGTGACTAGAGGACTTCTTATTAGGTCGGGGTCAGACAACTCTGCCTATTCGACTGGTAAAAGGAGCTCTACGGGCCACTCCTTAGTTATTTTTTCCATGTCCTCCTCAGTGATTTTGTAGTAATATTGGAGCTCTTCTTTATGTTTGTCTCTTCGCGTAGTGATATAAATAAAATGTCTATCTGCGCAGAACTTCACAAATGGTCTGAACCTATGCAGGGTATTCGGTGTCATGTGAGGGGAAGACTCAATAGCCCTCTTCAACTGTAGGTAATAGGTCTGGAACACTACGTTTGACTGCTATTGTTTAGCCATGTCGCTCGAATACCAGAGCGTGGTGAACTTCGCAGCTAAGTGTTCTGATGGCTCAATCTCAGGGAAGGTCGCACCTTCCGAAATCTCCCAAGTAATGAAGGTGATGACGATCAATAGCCAACTAAAATGGAACTCATAGCCCTGATCCTGAGCTTCGCGAAAATCTTTCTCTAACTGGTTGACGATGAATCTCACCTAATTCATTTATAGCCCTTCCAATCATTTTCCTGCGAGGTCGACAACAAACCCCGTGACCTGCATGGGCGTGTTCTTCCTTACTATCTTACCAACAATCAACTGGCAGGCTAGGCACACTACGCCATTTTGGATGGGGGCTACCTTATATCCCTTCTTCCCCTTTTCCACATCTCCATAGGTGTCTTTGATTGTCTGCGCCAAGGTGCGATCTACAGCCTTCCCTGAATAAAATTCTTGTGGGTCTAGTCCTTGCATGCTTAATCTGGTGATCCGATGGATCAGCACCGGATCGACTATGATACACCTGTCCAACCACAGATAACCACCATGGAAGCACGACATCAAGAGCTTAACGCACGCACTAACCTCCTGATGTCTTCCAAAGTGTGGTATCTTCATCACGTTCAAGAAAGTGGACCTCGCGATGACCATGGTCCATGACTGGGGGATGGTCTTCAACTTCTTCCCCTTTGTCTTGGTAAAATACTTGTATGGTGCGAGCATGCCATAGATATTGCGGTCTCCTCAGTTATAGTCATTGATATTCAACGTCGAAATCCTTTCCAATTGTGGTCTGACTGTGCGTATCCCCTTCGGGAGGTACGCAGTGATGACTGTGTAGTCGAAGTCCCTTGGGACACTGTCATGACTCACCCTGCCAGCCAGAGGTGGGATGTAGTCAGGCAGGATAGATGGGATAAGCTTCACAGTTGTTAAGTCATCATGATGCTTCGTTCGTTTCTCTGTCATGGCTCGGGATGGCCCAGATCCATGAGCAGTTGACAAGGATGCTTGCACTCCTCTCATCGACGAGGCTTGGATGCCTACGGACATCACCTTCTTGGCCATGAGGTCTATTAGGATATCTTCGACATCTTTTTCTACTGCACTAATTTCCTCTGACATGCACACTCGAGATCTGATATCTCAGGTTGGTGAACAACACTCAATGTAACAGAATGGATGGCGAGGTCTCAATAATCATTGTGGAAAAGCAACTAGTTCTCTGTGGGCTTGGATAATAACAATTGGAAAAACATTTCTCGTAGCAATGCTTGATGGGATAAATATAAAATGACATAACAAACTCTTCCAATGGGAAGGAATTCCTCAATCAATGCAATTCCATCCATTATGGCACGGTCCCAACGGTCCAATGGAAAACATTCCAGCAATAACTTCATTTTTAGCCGTTCTGGAGCGTCGTTCTAACAGTCAAAACGCCTCCAACGGTCATATTTCTTCGTCGTGGTGAAGTGCCAATCTTTGTTGTTCTGATATCCCAATGAATTTCCAATTCTGCAAACCTTGTTTCTGTGGAGTCCTTCCTGGAACTTGCTATAACTTTTCTAACTTTTCTTTCTTCTTATTGAGCTTTCTGGCTTTCTTTCCTGAAATCCGAGTCACTAGTTTCCTCTTTCCATTATCGTTCTTATCTCCTCTTGGCATGGTAACTTCACACTGTGGAGGGTCTTTCATAGGGTTCAAGGGTAATACTTCTTCTCTTTCTAGGGTAGGTGCTCTACTCTCTTGTATAGACAGGTGTTTCAAGTCTTCCTGTGTTCTTTCAACTTCGACGTCCAGATCTATTGTTCTCAGTAGCTTCGACTGGTCCTCATGTTCTTCCTGTAGGTGCGCTATTCTCCTAGCCATGAAATCTCTTAGATCTTTATTTTTATGTTCTAGATCCTCCTCTTCTTGTTTCCTTCATATCTGATCTTTCTCAATCTAGGTTTTTCCTAGCAAAATAGCAAATGGGGAGTTGTTCTCAAAAAATTTAACGATCTCAAATTATTCTTCTGTCGAAATTCCATGAGCACTCATATGTATATGGGTAAGTCTTCCACATAGGGTTATTATATTTCCTCTAAATAATCATATTCCTCCTAATGAAGGAACCATAGTAGGCTTTCCCAAAATTTCCCAAGTTCTTTATGTCATGATATTCATTTGGGTTTCCTCATCCAGAACATAGTCTATGTCGAAGTCTCCTATTCTTGTTTCTATGCGCTCCTTCTCTTTTAAGATCTCTGATAATTTTATATCTCTGTGATCATTCAGGGTTTCTTTCATCTGTAATAATACAGTCTCTGATTCTTTCTGGGGTTTTATCATATCCTTAGTTTCTTGTCTTGTCTCATGGTTTTCTTGTCTCATATTCATCTTTTCAACTTTAGCAATCATTCTACGGAAACCCAAAACTTCATGTCTAGTAGCTTTACAACAAAGGCAAATAAGACTTCTACCAGGGCATTCCTTAGCAAGATGTCTCGGTCTTCTGCAACTACAACAAATATTTAACCCTCTCTTTGTATTGAACGATCCCCAACCTTTCTTATACCACGCACTGGGATCATAGTGGTGGGTCTGCAAAAAATTATTTCTAGGATCCTGCATCCACTTGTTAGTCCAACAATTCTTTCTATGCATAGGAATAACATATATGTCACTATTCTTATCAGATCTATTCATATCAAATTTCTTTCTTCTAGTTGTACCCTAGTTTTCAGACTAGGACCAAATCTATTAAACATACCTAGATCTATTCTTTTGAAATAAAAAATTTCACTTATCTTACCTTTCTCAGAGAACAAAGATTCAATATATTACCTCTTTTCTTCAGATCAGACTTCTCTCTTTAGCACAGAGCTTCCCAAGTAAATCAGAATATTGCACACTAGGGAAACAGATCTATGCATAGAGATTTCTCTTTTCTGCAGTTCCCAACAATCACAGTTTCAAGTTCCGGCAATAGAACCATTTGTTGGCATAGGGGCATACCCAAGGTTCAACGCTTCAGCAATACACCAACAAAACCCTAACTACCGGCCCTTTCGGCAACACCTGCGAAGCAGATGAAGTCTCACTCGAGGTAGAGGTAGGGGTGGTTGCATGAATCAGATGGATGCAACCTAACTGGGACACAGATCTGTGATTACAATACCTTAACAGAGCACTTAGAAGTTAACATTCATTAGCATTTAACCCTTATTTACATCGCAAATTCAAACCCTAATTACAGAACAACGCAGTATTCAACCAGATCTAACACTTCCAAGCACTTAGAACATAGAAATAGATCAGATCTAGCATTCATTCACATTACTAAGCACTTAGCTATTATATCAGATGCATCTAACATATATCATTGCACTAAGCATACATCACACCAATAACATAACAACTATAATGCACAAGTCTAGCACCATGGTGAATGTCGCGACTAGTGGTCTATTGAGGCAATCAACGATGCGATTGATTCTTCCTATTTTATACTTGATGTTGAGGTGGAATTGTTGCAAGTATGTGGACCAATTTTGATGGCGGTCATTCTGCAATTTTCCTTGTGTCTGCATAAACTGCAGTGGCTTATGATCAGTGTGGATGACTGTCTCCTTCCCAAGAATGTAATGTCTCCACTGGCAGTAGGCTTGCACAATGGAGTACATTTATTTGTCATAAGTAGGGTACTTACGGACAACATCAGATAGTGTCTCACTATGATAGGCCACGGGGTGGCCGTGCTTAGTGAAAACAACACCCACAACATAGTTTGAAGCATGTGTCTTGATCTCAAAGGGATGTTGTAGGTCTGGTAGTGAAAGTACTGGGGATGAGCACAAGCGTTGCTTCAAATCATCGAACGCTTGTTTTTGGGACCAGCCCCACGCAAATTTTTCCTTACCACCACCCCTGGTGATTTGGCTGAGGGACTAAGCAATATGGGAGAATCCCAACACAAACCTGTTGTAGAAATTGGCAAGGCCCAAGAAGCTCTAAAGCTCAGTGAGTGTGGTTGGGGCTGGCTAGTCACATATGGCTTGGATCTTGGCTGGATCCACATGTACACCATGTTGATCAATGATGTGGCCTAGGTAATGGACCCTGTCCATGCTGAAGGAGCATTTTTCCAAGTTGGCGTATAGCTTGTGCTACCATAGGGTGTGCAGAACCTGTTGAATATGTTGCAAGTGTTCGTCCCAAGTCTTGTTGTAAATGAGAATGTCATCTAGATACACCACTACAAAATTATTGGTGAATGGTCACAGGATATCATCCATCATCCTCATGAAAGTGGCCAAAGCATTTTTCAAACCAAAGGGCATGACCAACCATTCAAAAAGGCCTTCCTTTGACTTAAAGGTGGTCTTCCATTCATCTGTCTGTTCTATTGGGAAATGGTGGTAGCCAGACTTCAGATCAATCTTACTGAAGTATTTAGCCCCCATGAGTTGATCAAGGAGGTCATCGATTCGGGGAATTGGGTTCCAGTTTCTAACTGTGATTTTATTCAGATCACGATAATCGATGCAGAGTCGCCAAGTTCCATCTTTCTTATGTACCAGTACGATTGGGATCTTGCAAGGTGATGAGTTGGGACGGATGTGCCCCTTGTGGAGTAGTTCTTGGATTTGTCGCTTGATCTCCTCATTCTTTAATAGAGAGCAACGCTAGACTAGCCCATTAGGAAGTGGTGCACCGGGGGTTAGATCGATGGGATGCTTGACCTAGAAGTGTAGAGGTACCCGGGTGGGTGAGGAGAAGATATCCGAGTATTCTTCCATGACCTTATCTACTTGCTTCTACTGTGTGGAGAGGTTGGCCCAAAAGAACATCACAAACTTCAAGAGGAGAAACAACACACAATACCTCATCTTTGAAGGGATTGATGCCATATGATAGTCGACACTGTTGGTTGACATGAAGATCGCTTCCTTGGCATAGCCATCCAATGGTGTAGGGTTGTGGGTGAGGTGTTGTGGGCAGGGCTAGCCACTTGATGACCTTTGCAAAGATGAGGTTCTTCTAGATACCTCTATCAATGATGAAGTGCAGTGGGGTGCCTTTTACCCACATTTGTGAATGGAACAGGCATTCTCCTTCTTCTAGCTCGTCTAGTTCACCAGGCTAGAGCTTGGTGGTAGCAACGATGGCATTGGGTTCCGCATCAATGATTTGTCTTCCCCTTTATGGTTGTGGCTTAGAGTCAGAATTTGCATCTGATTCAGAGGCTTTCACTTCGGCCACCAGCGACTTCTTTGAGCGATAATCAACAGTGTTATGCCAAGTGCTCTTATGGAAGTTGCACCACTTCCCAGTATCTTTCTTTGTCTTTCCAGTGTCCTTCTTTGCTTGCAGCTTGGAATAGTTGTCCTGATACTATCCATATTTGGTCTGTCCTTTTTTCTGTGGGTTGGGGCCGCCCTTTCCTGGCTTTTGTTGTGAGGGGTTCCCAGGCCCAAATTGTCGTGTCTTTTGTTTGAGCTTCTGCTTGATTTTGACGGCATATCGGTAGGCCGTGCCCAAGGATGAGATATCTAGAAATTTCATTTCGATATGGATGTATCTATGCAGAGCACCATGATACTTGAGCACCACATTTCGCTCTGAATCTTTGATACCCAGCTTGGTGCGCAAGGTATGGAAGATATTTTTGAAATCTGGCACTGCTTGGTCTCTTTCTTACCGTAGTGTGGTCCATTTGGTATATAAGTCGTCATAACTTCTGACATGGTAGTATTGTTCCTTAATAGCATCCCTGAAGGAATCCCAGGTGGATGTGACTGTAAATAATGAGGGTTCCTCTGTTTCCTTTTGCTCACTGAATGTTTCCCACCAATTTTTGACATGGGTGGCGGCTTTGAGGAGCGCAAAAGTAATCTTTTCTCTATTCGAGAAGTTATGGAAAGAAAAATACCCTTCTAGCAGATTCAACCACTTGTCTACAACATATGCGTCTATCTGACCTTCAAATATAGGAATATCGAATTTTATTTGTACCTTGAAGGGGGTGGTGCCTCCGCTCGAAGAAGATGCGTTGTCTGTTGGTAGTTGTCGAAGGATTTGCATGAAACTATCCATCATCTCGTTCCTCTATTGTGTGAGGGCTTCCTCAATCAACAGTTTGAAAAGATCTCATGTCCCATCATCTTTCTTTTCTCCTACCATGAGAGGTCGCTTGGGCATGTGAGAGCTTTTGTCCTTAAGAGAAACAAGCTCAAGACCCAACTCTTTGTACTCTGACCTCGTTGGGGACATGCATTAAGACGACAAGGAGCAGACCACTCTGATACCACTGATCCATATTTTATGAGCAGAATGAAATGAATACAAATTATTAATAGATTCTTAACACAAAATAGCAAAGATACAGTAAAACTGGTTTTCTATTCAATAATGAAATAAGTTGAAACTGTAAAATGCAGCCGAAACAAGCTTGTTGGAATGGTGGCGGCTTATCTTTGAGAAGAGATGTGACGGCTGCGCTCACTCACAAGAAGATGATTACAATGAGGCTATGAAGGCCTTTTACAATAAATAGGAATGTCAAAATCCCTAGACATCCAAAAACCTAACCCTAGGAGATGAAGCACCAAAAGTCACGTGGGCCCTGTTTGGGTAAGTTAGTACATTAACTTCCCGGGGTCGTAACTTTTGCATATGATCTATGTTTTAGGCGTATGATAGCCCGTTGGAAAGGTATCGTCAAGGAGATTCATTTTGGGGCCTCAATTTTGCTATGGGATATCATTGAGAAGCCAAAAAACCTTCATTTAAGCCCTCAAAATGGCCTCGGAAGTGAAAACTGCTAAAAATAGTAAATTGCCAAAATTGCCAGAACACTGTTTTGAGCCAGTTGGAAAAGGTGGGTGGACACTGATATCCATCTAGATAATTTGTTGTTTTACTTAATTTGTTAAGATGAAAACCATGATATTGTGTTTTCAATGACATTTATACCTTTATTGTGGAAACTTATGATGTTGTGGCAATGGCATTTAGTGAAATATTCACTAAAACTTTACATTTTTTTATAATTCAATGAAAGATTCACCTAAAAATCATATATACATATTTACATTATTGATAAAAATATCCTTTAAATCCAATAAGTATTATGGGGATTCTCTCGTTTATTATACTTATATAGTTAGGGATGGTTCTTAAAAAATTTCATATCCAAAAACAATTCAACAATGTTTCCAATCACCACATTCAAAAACACAAATAGCATAATGAGAGTGAATTAGCTAAGCATAGCAACCCATATTTGAGGAAAAGCTTCCATAACATGTCCCCAACATGATTTCTACTCCATAATATACATATTGAAAGAAAAAGGAAACCTTTCTTTGCTTGGATTTCTATATTCCACAACACCCCCTTGGTCAACAAAAATAATACATATAACTCGCTTGTATCCTTACATTTGATCCATCTATTTATTAATTATAATAACAACTACGTACCATTATATTTCCATAGAAAGACTAGGAATTAATATATGGAGATCATCCCATAGAAGAATAATGGAGACAACTAAGAAGAGGACAAGAAGGATGGGTGC
>JZKD02S0650897.1:23226-47603 GCA_000966675.3 Picea glauca | reverse complement strand
AACAAAAGTATGGTGATCTTGGAAAGCTTCTCTTAATGTTTTTCGAGCACAGAAACAAAATTCTAAAGAATCACAAGTAATCACTTACCCTCTTAAGGTTCGATAGACCAATTAGATCTTAGTGAACGTTACCGCCGATTCCTACTGCCACCTGCTTGATCGTCTTTCCTCCACCATTGTTATTCAATTCCTGGCTCACCCCTCCTCCCAAATTAAAAGATCTCATCTTCTCATCTTTTGTTTCACCTCACTGTCTTTGTTATTAGTTGATGCAAGGTGTTTGATTTCGTGGATAAACACATAGGCGCTTAGAGTGACTCTCTCCACTTGGAAGTTTGCCTCGTATCAACTTCAGTGGGAAACACTCTTCTTAAGCATGAATTTACTAGACATATTCTTGCCTAAAGGGGATTTTACAAACGATAACCATATACAGGTCTTGGGTATCACTTGCATGACACTTGCAATCAAAATTGAAGAGAATCAACCTATGAATTGGTATAAATTTCAAAAGATTCTTTCCTTCAAAATCTATTTGCAGTCATAAAATGAATTTATATTTGCAATTGCGGCAAACTTCTTACAAAATGAAGGATATTAATTCGTGCATTTGGTTTCCAATATAAGGCAGGAAACATTTACAGTCACAAATAACATATTTAAGCAACATGAAGTTGTTGCAATGGAATGGATTGTCCTTAAAGTTTTGGATTACCGATGCTCCTCGCCAGTGACTGCTACCGTCCTCTGGTATTTCTTGCACCTTATATGTACATCACAATTTTTTTTAATAGAACATCACTCTTTAACTACTCATATAATGTTAATAGGTATTACCTGAAGGCTGTAGGAGGAGACACAGAGGTTAAAAAGATGGTCAAATATTTGGCATGCTTGTCCTGGGTAGATTTCCAATTGTTACGCTTTTGGTCGTCTATCATAGTTGCATCTTTGGTTGTCCTTACATACCAAGTGCTTAATTATCCAGCGGTTTTGTACCCATCAATAATGCAAGTTAGTATGGATTTTTTTTGAATTACTACCCAATACTCCATTTAAAATATAAATAATAAAAAATAAATATCCATTCCCATCCGCTTTTGTGTAGAATAAGCCTCTCTCTCTTGCTAGCTAGTCATCCTATTATGTATGATTAGGCTATGGTGATTCAATATTCCCCTGTGGAGCCTTCAGACTATATTTAATCTCATTCTCTCCACTCACCTTGGAAAAATATTAAGCTCTCGCTCAACTATGATCCACATAGCAAGCTCTACATATACAAAGCAAGTCCATATAAATAAATAATGCAATCTCCTTCTAGCAATAAGAAAGATAGCGAGTAGCGGTAAGCGCTAGTTATGTTCTGGTAGTATGCATGAACGCTAGTAGTTCACAATTCTAGTAATACATGGAGGCAAAGGAGACCAGAGCTAGCACCATGCAAGCTATAACATCAAGCTTATAATTTTCATTGAATATTATTAAAAGGACGTATAGAAACCTTATCCGTTTGTCTATTGTTGTTATTGTTATTGCTGCCACCACAACTATTTCTGGTGGGATTATATCTTACTAGTGGTAGATATTCCCAGAGAGGAGAAGATAGAAGGAAATCGATAAAATGCAAGAGATTGTTGTTATTGTTACTACTACCACCGCTATTGCTACCCGTGGTAGATATTACCGCTGCCACCGCTATTGCTGCCAGTGGTATATATTATCGTTGCCACTGCTACTGTTGTTGGTGATAGATATTATTGGATAAGAGAAGACAGAAGACAGTGGATGAAATGCAAGATATTTTTGTTATTTCTATCATTGCCACCACTACTGTTGGTGGTGGTATATATTATTGGAGAAGAGAAGATAGAAGGAAATTGATGAAATGAAAGAGAAAGCAAACAAATTCCCTGTTAAAGGATTCAATTTTGAGGGAAGATCAACCAATTCTCTCATGTTGCGATTCAATTCATGTGGAAGGCGATCAATTAATTGCATGAGAAAGCGGAACGAATTGCTAGCTAAAATTGTGCTTCAATTCCCATGGAAGGTGATCCATGAACTGCAAGAGAAAGAATAACAAATTCCAAGACCTTTGGACCTCATGATGTTGTAGCGAGGAGTAAGAACCAATAAATGAATAATTCCAGGAAAATTCTTAGAATGACAAGAATAGTTAACATGTAACCATCCTTTTATTACGTCGAAAGTCGTACACCTATTGACCATGGGCACATTTAATAGGTTTTTAGTGCTTAATCAATTTTGTATGGACAAGATTAAATATTGATGGAATATTCTTAGTAGTCCCAATAAATCAATGGTTGTGATTTCAACCACTAACTTCCTCACTATTATAAAGACATCAGTTTACATGTTTATTTTTTTACTTTTACTCAATCATATTTAAAATTTACTATGGTGGCTAGTTGATTGCCATGTATGAGTGATTAGGGTTTCATTTTCTAGGCCAACCTAAACCTTTGGCCTTCACTAGCCATGTTCTAGACACACTACCTCCTTCCAGTGAACTCCTTCCGTCCACCTCTGGGTTGTTTCTCTTTCCCAACGGTTCAAGTTTTGCAAGCCATCCTTTCGGCGTTCACCAGCCATGAATTTGTGGCTGTGCTAGTCAATACACAACGATGATATGTTTCCCTGTGGTAATGGAAACATGGATCGTTTCTTTCATGAGTTTTGGATGCCTAGGCTTTCATTTTCATGTCATTATCCGAATAAATAAAAATTTAATGTCAATGATCTTTTGGAGTTTGTGATATATGTAATTTTCATTTAATAAAACCACTGAGATTAGCACCTAGAACATTAGAGTGCTTAAAATCTCTCCTTTCATGTCATGTCAGGAAATGTTGAAACAAAACCATACCTCAATTATTCTACAACATATTTTATGTGTGTCGTGCAAGATAAGCATGTGTGTGAGATCAACTTAAATAGTAGAAGCTTCAAGTTTATTACCAAACACTTTTTGGTATTTTATTTTATGAGTTTAAATGATAATGGGTATCTTGTGAAATATAACATTGAAAAAGTACCCTGTCAAAGAAAATACTGATAAAACTAATGAGTAGTACCTTCTTCAAACGACGCTTCAAGTGCTTTGTAATCGTGACCCACTCTATCTCCATATCATCTTTCTCCCACATCAGCAAAATCCATCCCTGAATGATCTCTACATCTATCCACCAAGTTTCGAGGTCTCCAAAACTCATCAACCCCCAATACCACACCCTCCCATTTATGCTCCTCCTCTTCCTAAGGCACTTTCACCTTCATGGAATTAATGGCTTCCATGGTCTCTTCACCTGTTTCTTCTAATGCAGGGATTGCTAACTTGGTCCTCATCTTTCTAGGTTTCTTAATGCAACGAGGGGAAGAAGAATTATGGCTCTGAGATACCAATCTTCGGTTTTGTTTGTTCTACACAGAGTTCAAAGTTGTATAGGGAAAACAGGGTATCTAGCAGGGACATTGCCACATGTAACTTTTTCTATAGTTTATGAGCATTAATGAAGATGGTTGTGATCTACTTCACCCTTTCATTTCTGTTATATGTTATGGAATGAGTGTTTAATCATTATTTCCATGTCCTGTATTGTCTATAGTTTATGTTATATGCTGCTTTATGTGATATGTATATGTTTTCATTTATATGAATTATTTTAATATCCGGTCCTTTGTTGTCTATGGTTTATGTTATATTTTGCTTTTTTGATATGTATATATTTGCATTTCTAAGATTTCTTTTAATATCTTGGTAATTACGTTTTCTAGGTAATTGAAAGTGTTGACAATGTTGGGTTATATTGTTTACTTGCTTATGAACTTAGGGTCTATTTAAAAGGTCAATAATTACTTATGTTGCTAAGATAAAACATAATCTTTTGAGAAAAAAAAAATTGTCATGGACACTTTTTAAAAAAGAAATTCAAAATTGGACGAGGTGAAAGAAATGGAATTTTCGTAAAAGGATACTTAGAGTTTAAGTGTAGATCTAGAGTGGTGGAAAAGTAGTTATATTTATTTAGATAAGCCTAAGATTTTAATTGTTGAATTATCTTATCCTTTGCAAGAGTGCATATTGAGACAGGCATAAATCAATTCAGTGCAACGACCTTAAGAACCTATAGTTTGGAGTCAAGAGAAGATTGAAACCCTAAGAGGATTGGACAATAAGTGAACACAGGAAGTTGACAAGTGACTTGAATGAGTAAGTGAGGGTCATATCCTTGAATTTCCATTGAATATAGCATTTCCTTTAGCATGTATGAGAAGGATTTTGAAGAAGGCTTGAGAGGATGATTGTTCAAGTGCATAGCTATGTGGATTAAGATGTTGCTTGTAGAGAAGGGATTGATGGGGATGATGCCAAAGTTAATGGAAGTATAATTAGATATCGCATGATGGGGAATTAGGAGAAGGGAGAATGAAGAGGGGTTAAAGCATGGTTATATTTAGAGAAAATAAATCTAGAGATGAAAATGATCAAAGAATTTTCCTTTCCAAATAGCGTAACATTTTGAGAGAAACCACGTCGAAAGTGCAATTAGATGTTCTTAGAAGAAGAGGGAAATACATTTTAGATAGAAATAGTATAGTTGAAGAGACAAATGAGGAGAGGAATAGTGAAGAAGTTGAAGAAGAGACTGAAGAGGCAATTGAAGAGGAAAATAGAGTTGGAGAAGAAGAAAACAATGAAAGAGTAGATGTAGGAGTGGTAGATCATAATAGTTTAGTTGTAGTATATGTTAAACCCTTATGGTGGATTAGACTCCATGAAGGTGTTTATTATTAATGCACTAGAGATTGCAGATTTGTGAGCACAAATGAATTTAACAGAGACCTCTAGTTTAGTAAAAGACTAACAATGAGTAGATAGAAGGACCTCCCCTTTTGGAATGACCCTCCATACATTCATCAAAGGAAGATGAACAAGAACCAGTAGAAAGAGAAGTAAGAGATATCACTAGAAGGAGAACACCTTATTGTGGAGGTGTTTAAGGAACCTCCCCGAAAATTTATCCCTTAGTTATTTATAGCGAAGGTTATTAGCGAAGGCAGGCGGCCAGAGGTTTTTGCAAAGGTTTTTTTACCGGTGCACCTTTAAGGTACATGCGCATAGGTTTACACCTAAAACATACTACACCAATTCTTAAATTTTCAAACGCACCATCACTATTCATAGTGGAGGTTGTTAGTGGACACAAATGACTAGAGGTCTTTGTAGATTTTTTTTTTTTTTTTTTTTTTTTTTTTTTTTTTTTTTTTTTTTTCGTGCACTTTTATGGCACATAGGCACCGATGCGTAGATGTTCAAATAGATAGTCATAATTTATAAAAATAAAAATAAATAACAAGCATAGATCAAAGTGCACCAACACCATTGAATCTTACGTACCAGTGTGTAAAATTGTTTGATGGTGTGTTGCGGTAGGGTAAATAAAAAAAATTACCAAATCGATTTTCATTATGACACCTCATCTTGTGCTTCCAATCTCTCAATAAAGCACCGATGCTCACTCTAGTTTTAAGGACACCATGTTTATGGTGCTCCTCGATGATTTGGATAACTCCACCTATAGATTCCACACATTTCCAATTTTTGGAAATTACCACGAATTTTCATTTCCACTCAATAGTGGAACCATGCCTCCTCGGGACATAAGAGTCTAGGTAATTTTTTTACTACCTTCCCATTTGCATTTTCATTTGTTTAAAATTTGAATTTAGCTTGAAATTTGGGTCCTTTTTCAATTTTTATTTTCTGACTCCACAGGGTGTGTTTTTTCGATTCAGCTCACCTTGACGTTGTGTGTCTTATGCTAACTTCACAGTAAGTAGCGAAACTGATGCATATAATTTTTACAGTACTTATCTAGTTCTTCCTCTTAAATTCCCTGCATCTAATGCGTTATAAAAGAAAACACTCGGTAAACAACATGCTTGTGATTTTCGAACACAGAAGCACCTATGCATTCCATTTAACCAAGCACGACGCTCAAAATATGACACACAAAATTTAACTCAATGATGCAACTATTTTAAACAAATGCATTGGTGCCATTAACAAAACCACACCAAAACATATATGGACCGATTTGGCATAGCAGGGTGTTTTTTTTTAACGACTGGTATCTGATGCTCTACACTTCAGAGAGAACTACTAAAAAAAATAGCAATGCTTCAATAATATGGTGGCACCAAAGAGTTCATAGTAACACATCACGCCACTTAATTTCCAATAAATCAATATAACATAATGGTGCCCATAGTTCCAAAAACAACACTGGTGTGTTATACTAGACAATGCACCACTAAACATCATGGTGGTGTTATGGAACCTATTTCACACCAGTGTGGTCGATTAGTGAAAGTGCACCCTTGTGTTTACATTCCATAAAAATCGGGGTGGCAGTGCGTTTATGTTAACCAAGTTCATTGGTGTTGTGGGTTGTCTTGGTGGATGGCTCATTATCGTTGTTCTCAACAACAAAACACATCGTTAAAAAAAACGTTGGTGCTCAAATAACACAATAGCACCGATGCATTTATATTAACACATCACACCACTTAAGTTGGAATAAAATAATTTAACCTGTTGGTGTGCTTAGGTCCAAACAACGCACCAATGATATAAAGAGCACAGTACCGAGCCAAATTTTCACAAATTATTAGTGCAATGCATCTGATGGTAAGCATCACTAAGATCCTAATAAATGCGCCAATTGAGATAAACGCACCAATGTGTTCTATTAATCAAACATATCGCCCAGTTTTTGAAAACAAACTTTTTCTCTGCAGTGCATCAAATCAATACAACACATCAGTGTTGTGTACTACAACACAACAAGAAAAATACATAATAATTTACCATATTGGTTCGTTATGTGGGATGCCCCATTACCGGTGCGTTATAATACAAATGCACTGATATCAATGCATACAAAGCTAAAATGGATTGTCGATGTGTTACATTCACCGAAACGCATTGGTGCGGTTAAGTGAGTTGCACTGGGAAAATATTTTAAAAATTATCATTGTGGTGCTTCTTTTAAAACATGTCTATTAACGATGCATCATAAAAGACAATGCACTGCTAAAAAGCATCCGATACTCGAAGGAACATAGAGTATTGGTGCATTTCATATAACCAAGCGCACTTCTTGGTTTATCATTAAAAAATTATACTACAACAATGTGTTTCGTAGAATCAACCTCATCAAGTTACACAATTCATATGTGAAATGGCATCATGGGTCATTTCGCATGACAACCCTTAACCGATGCTCTATATATCACAATGCATCGCTATATATATCAGTGCTTGACTAAAATTGACACACTGGTGCGTTAAATTTAACACACCACTGTTTGTTGTCTTATGTATGATATGGAGCACCAGTAGTGGTGCGTATGAAGTTATTAATAACACGGTTACTTTTTCATTTTTTGTTTGCAAATGGAAACTAATTTCATTTTTTTTTATAAATAACAATTAGTTATATATGTTTGTGTTTTATATTTTAATTTTTTTTATCTCTCTCTCTATATATATATGTGTGTGTGTGTGTGTGTATGTGTACCTAAAAATAATTTTATATCAATCAGATACGACGATGACGTCGAGCTCAATAGCAGTAGAAGCAACCACAAGAAAAACAATTTAATTCAGAAACTACATATGCAAACCTACACAATCAAATTTTGTGGAGGTTTCGCTTTGCGAAGGAAAAAACAGAGTTCACTCTTCGATGCCTCTAATAATTTAATGCATGGACTTGATCCTCTGCCACTTCCTCAGTGCTTTTCCTCGCATCTCCTCCTCTGCGGGTTGCTTAAATTTCTCCAAAATACTGTCCTCGTCATTCTTGTAGCCATAATATGAGTTGGCATCAATTCACTTGCATATTGCATACCTACACCTCCTCTTCTTCATCTTGAGGGGGATTATTGAATATCTCTTCAAGGATGGGGAGGAATTTCATAGCCCCAAAGTATTTGTAACTGGGTCCCTTTCCAGTGGCACCAGGTGCATCAATTGTGTTCCCTTCCAAGTTTGTCATCTTGGCCCCTAATTTGACATAATTAGGATTTTCAAGCTCTATTATCGAAGCTTCCCAGTGCCCCTTTTACTTCTTCAACAAGAAATGACCCTCGTGGATGTCTTAATTATAACACTGTTTAAACCTCAAGAATGACCTAAGATCCAAATTGTATATTTAATAGAAGTTAAGAAGCACATTTGGAAAAACAATTGATCATCCATAAGCTTTGTTAGCATACCTTATCACTAAACATTAAGCATTTCATCGGCCTCAGTGTTATCCTCCATGAGATCCTCACCCCTATACTTACTAATAATCTCATGTTTCTTCTTCTCCATAACCACGCACTCAATCACTTTATCATCCAAAAGGGGCACATGGGAAACAAACTCTCACTCTCTCTATTGTTGGTTTCCATTGTGTTGCTCTTCCATTTATTTTTTCACATCCTCATGTTCCTCGAATAGGACCGGCTTAATGGAAACAACCTACCCTCTCTTGATCGTCAACCTAACCTACCTCTAGATACACTCGATCCTCTGCCACTCCCTAAGTGCTTTGGCACACATTTCCTCCTCCGTGGGTCACTCGACTTTCTCCAAAAAACCATTCTCATCATGCATGTTTCCATAATAATTGGTGTCAATTTGCTTGTAAATCACATACCTGGGCCTCCTCTTCTTCACCTCGAGGGGATTATCGAATAGCTCTTTGACATTGAGGAGGAATTTCTCAGCCACACTTGTACAATTTATTTCTAGAAGATGACATGTTACAATCTTCTAGTAACCAATTGTGCAAGTGCATTTGGTAAATTCCTCCCTAGCATCAAAGAGATATTCAATAAGCCCTCTTATGTGAAGAAGAGGAGGTATAGGTATGTGATTTACAAGCAAATTGATGCCAATTGTTATTGTGACAGGTATGGTGAGAACATTATCTTGGAGAAATTCGAGTAGCCCACAGAGGAAGAGATGTGGGCCAAAGCATTGAGAAAGTGGCAGAGGATCGAGTCTATCTAGAGGGAGGCTAGGTTGACGGTCAAAAGTGGGCAGGTCGTTGCCATTAGGTCGGTCCTATTCAAGGAATATGAGGATGTGGAAAAATAAATGGGACAACAGGACAATGGAAACCAACATCAAAGAGAGTGAGAGTTTGTTTCCCATGTGACCCTTTTGGATGAGAAAGCGAGCAATAGCATGGTTGTGGAGAAGAAGATTTACATGAGCTTCTTAGTAAGTAAACATGTGAGGATCTCGTGGAGGATCAAGTAGAGGCCAAGGAAATGATTAATATTTAGCGATAAGGCATGCTAACAAAGCTTATGGATCATCAGTTGTTTTTCCAATTGTGATTCTTAACTTCTATTAAATATACAATATGGACCTTAGGTCATTCTTGAAGTTGACATAGTGTGATAATTAAGACATCCATGAGGGTCCTTTATTGTTAAACAGAGCAAAGGGGCACTAGGAAGCTCTGATGGTAGAGCTTGGTAGTCTTAATTATGTCAAAGTAGGGGCCAATATGATGGATTTGGAAGTGAACAAAGTTGATGTGTCCGGTGCCAACGGAAAGGGCCCCAGTTACAGATACTTCATGGCTACGAAATTCCTCCTCATCCTAAAAGAGTTATTGGATAATCCCTCTCGAGACAAATAAGAGGAGGTGTAGGTAAACGATTTACAAGGTAATTGACACCAGTTCATATTATGGCTATAGGAATGACAGGGATGATATCTTGGAGAGATTCAAGCGGCCCATAGATGAAGAGATGCAAGGTAGAGCACTAAGGAAGTGGAAAATGATCAATTCCATGTGCTAAATTATGAAAGACACCGAAGAGTGATTGTCTCCACAAAGCACAACCTCCACAAAACTTTAATTGTGGAAGTTTGCATATGTACTTTGTCAATTAAATTGTTTCTTGGTGCATTTTTACATAATAACCACACCAATGCACTATCAATCGCACTAGTGCGCTATAAACAGTATAGCACACATGTATATTGTGTTTTTTCAAATCATGTTGATGTTGTTGTTGTTTGATTTATAAAATGTATTATAAGTACACTAATGATTTCTTTGTTTTTAAAATAAATTAAAGATGTATCACTCATTAGAATTTAGAGTTTCCATATAATGTTTAACTTTGGTTTTATGAAATCGTTTACTTTGGATTGTAATTGAGAAAACTTATAATTATTAATGTCATATATTGTTTTATTCTCCTTCAAGGTGAATTGTTTAATTTCCAGCAAGATAAAATATGTTGATTAAACATGTTTACAAAGAAAAAATACTTTTATGAAATGTTATTTTCTCATTTATTTTATTGATAACATTATAATAATTGTTCATAATTAAATGTATAATTGTTACATTTAAATTTTTTTTATTATAATCATAATCATTAAATCTGAAAATAAAATCATTAATAATAATGATTTTTTTTTATAATTATTAAATATGAAAATGAAGTCATTAATAATAATGAATTTTAATATACAAAATTTGCTTTAAACAACTTTATGATTTTTTGCTCCACTGCTAACTTAATTATGAATTTCCTCATAAGGAAATGTAAATATGTAAGTATTTGATTTTGTTAGTGAAGAAATTAATTAATTTGTTAAGGTTAAAAGAATATTAAATTAAATTAATTTATATCAATATTTAAAATATAAAAAGATCAAGAAACTCAATAAATAAAATAAACGAAAGTCCGTGTGTAGAATTTATAGGGAGCTTAGCCCCCATCTTTGATGTAATGATTGTAACATGCAACCAACCACTTTATAAAACAAATGTCGAACTAAGCAATACATTTACATTAGTTCCATTGAAAATACAAAAATAAAATTACTCAATCATCTTTTTATTACACCCCAATGGGAATTCTAAAGGTAAATCCAAGGCAAGGCATTTTTTACGAGCGGTTGGTGGTCTATGAAAGTTATAGATTATTAACAACTCGTCACTAGGAGACAAACTACATATTGCATGCACAACAACAAATTAGGAGGCCTTCCTTTTCATAAAGAACTCTTTGTCATTGGAGTGTTCCTCGAAGGAACAATTTGCACTAAATAATGAGGCCCTACAAATTTTTACGAACCCTACAATGTTCCCATGAGTTCATGGACAACCATTGATATATAACATGTTTTTCCTGTTAAATTTTCCAGAAGCATAACCATTCATGCACATACTATATATGGAAATGTTATGTTTGTATTTGACAATATTCAAGTAATCATGTTGACTATAAAGAGGAACACAAAATGGCATAAGTGCCATTGCTTGTTTGGGAGGAACAAGTACATGTGAAAGGATACATAACCCAATATTTGCAACATTTATTTTAGACTTGGCAATCATATAACTATTACCACAAAAAGAGAATTTGGTTCCAACATTATGCACATATATGGAAGATGACCAAGCACCATACAAACATTGGTTGTAACAAGTTTGGTATTTACTTTACAGATGGATAGGAAGAGGAAAGTCATTGTTACCTTCCAACAATTGAACAAACTTTGGTGTGTGCTTGGACATTTTTTCTCTTAGCTCATGCAACTTTTTGGATCTCCTAGTAGTGATGTTTTGAGTAGTATTGATATCATGCTTCAGCTCACTATAAGAAATCTCTATTGACTCAACAAAAGGAAATGGGTTGGACAATTTAGGATGAAACATAGTTGATCTGGCTTCCAACCGTTCAAAAAAAGATCATATGGAAGTGTTCCTACATGTCTTTTATATATCACCTATTATATTCTTGACCGCGGTGAGAGGTATTAGACCATCAACTTTGGGTAGTCGATCACTAATATAATGGGATAATGTGACATGTCTAAGGTTCTTCTTCAATCCTTTACATTTTGAACTACCACATACCATTGGCGTCTCATAAAGATATCCAATTCACGGTGTAATAATGTTGACCCGGGCTATAAGTTACTGGAAGATGGCATGTTACAATTGGCAGGGTAAAGCAACTATCCATTTTCATCAAACTTTTGTTTGTGGTGTCTTTCTCCTAATAAGAGCTTGCAACATTTTTGCACTGGTGGAATATCTTGCTAAGCCAAACTCGATCTTGATTTATGATCATACAAAATTCAATGAACAAATATTCAAATGCACATGCATAAATTACATAAATTCAATAAGACAAATGAATTATAAATCAAATCTAGACTTACTTCAAATGGTGTAGGAGAAGTTGACAAACTTGCAACGATATGGAATGAGCTGGAATCTGAAGTGTTGGCCATTTGATATTATAACCTTCTCTTCCCTACATTTGAGTCAAAACCATCATCAATACATGCATGAATTTGATATTAAAAGTTATCGGTGCTTTTAATTATTTTCTTACACATCAGTGTGTTTGTATATATAGAACACACAAGTACGCTACACTATGAAAGACATCGAACCGTGATCTCCATTAGAACCTTCGTAAAGAAAAATATTCTTAAATTTTAATAACAGAGGTTTGCATTTCTATTTTGTCAATAAAATTGGTATCAGTGTGTTTTTACGTATATATGCACCGAGGCACATTAATCTCTGTGGCGCACCAATTTGACGACAAATTTAATTTTTTAAAATATATAGTTTACTAAGTGTTTTTGCATACAAAGTGTATTGATGTGCTTTGTAGCGCACCGATACGTTATATACAGTGAAAAAAGAGAGGGGATTTCATTTTTCGAAATGTATTTGTTTATAAATTAAAACACTATTCATTATTTCATTTTGTTGGCAAAATTTAGATGAAATATTTGTGGAAAAGAGATTTAGCACGAAAGAATTTGGAGTGGGTAGATTTTTTTGAAGATCCAAATTTGGAAGGGATCCGTAGGGCATATACAAATCAGCAGAGAAGAAATTTCAGGTATGTGATTTCATTCTACTGATCATTTCAATCTTTCCCCATTTTATTCAATTTGATTCAAACTATTTTCAATGCATGTTAAAAAAAATAAAAGGGTTTCATAGTTACCTTCAATATTGGAATCCCTAGATTTTTTTTTTTTTGTTCTCCTCTTTTTTTAAGAAATAGATTTTTATAAGGTTTATTTTTTTAACCAATATATTTTTATAGGGTTTATTTAGTTGCATATGGGGAATTTGGTATCCATTGCAATGGTACCACTCATTGCATCGGGTCCCAAACCCTATCAACCCTATCGTGGTCATTGATTTTATCAAAAAAAAATTATGCGATACGCAGTGTATACTGTAAAATAAAATCGCATCAGTGCGCACAATACAAATGTAGCAAGTCGATGCTCACTTTATAGAAACGTGCATCAGGGTGCATATATTCGTGAAAAGCACTAATTGGTTGAAAAAATAAATAGTATTGATTTTTGTATCATATGCGTACGGGTTAGCGATGCACAATGGCTAATAGTAGAGATCGATGCACATATATATTTGATGCCCCAATGCATTTTGTTTGATGACATGCACCGAAATACTATATTGTATAAAAAAATTATAATTTCTATTTCTGATGATTCCTGATCTTTTTTTATACAAGATGGACAATAGAAGTTCAAAGAAAACATCTTATTGCAGTGAGAGCAATGATAGATCATCCCAAGAAAAGAGGGAGACAATTTCTTTAAGTTTTGTTAAAAAATAATATAATTGAAATATTTGTAAGTTTAAATTAACGATGTGTATTGGTTAATGAGTGTCATGCAGATTACAAAATTGAAGAAACTTGATAAGATTGTTCGCAATCTAAGTGAAAAAGAGCGTAAAATTTTTATGGAAATGTTGCAAAGAGAGGAAATAGGTGGATCGAAAGGTAATCGACATTAAGTTTTTCTTTGACTTTTTACTAAAAATGAATTTCTTAATATTAATCGCTAACAAGTTTTAAACACTCGATTTCACCTTTTTTTAATGTTATGCAGGGACCGATAGTGAGGGAATGGTATCTCGTCGTAGAGGACAAAAAATCTTAAGGATGTAAATGATGATGACGACTTGGTGATCAGTTCATCTAGAGTGGTGCTTGAATTTAATGAGAGAGGGAAAATTGTTTTACGGAGTTTTGAGGGATATAGTGGAAAGAACGTATAGACACAATTTCCACTTACAATACAAAAATCAATCCAGTGACTCCAAAATCAAGTTATATATACACTACAAGAAGCATTTTCGAAGCCATGGTTAATGAGACCCGTGAGACTTGTAATAGCAAAAACTTACAATAACAAAAAATAATCATATAAAAGGTATTATTACTAAACATGTTTTTCTATAATATGTTCCAATAATTACCACATTAATTTGTTTTGCTATATTTACTTTCATGTCCATTTTAAAAAAATTGTTGTGTTTTTTTATTTTTTCAGGAAGATTATGAAAAATCCAAGCGAAAAATGAAGGGAAAACCAATACATACTAGTAGGGATGTCCAAAAAATTGTACAAGGAGATGGTAAAAGAAATGAACATAATTGCATCACGTGAGGATGCATCCCAACAACAACATGCATCAAAGGTATGTGATCATTCATTTATTCTTTTATGTACATGAATTTATTTATCATATTAAATATTAATTTTTAATTGTAGAAAAGAAAAAAATGGACCCCAATCAGCACATAAGACGGGACAACAAGGAAGAAAAGGATTGATCACAAAGTTTGTGAGTACTTGCGTTTTCGACACTACTTAAATTTTCATATTTATTGTGATATTTATATTTGAATAATTAATTTACATTAGTCCATGGATGTTTTCTAATAGGTGTTAGCATACAAAGAAGAGCCAACCAAACAATTGATCAACATTGGGTTAACAGAGGGTTGTGAGTATAAGTTGAAGTATCAAGGTTTAATTGAACAATTTGTAAGTAGCTATGTTGTTTAACTTCTCTTGTTTTATAATTAATGGAACAATAAAAAACATTTATATTAATTATATTGACTATGTTTTGTCATGCCATATTAAACATGCAAGAAACAAAGTATGGAGAGGAACCAACTTAAGATCTTTTGTTACACAACATGAGGCAAATCTTTGAAAGCATGTGTATGATTTATAAATCACTCGTTGCTATGGTACACTTTTTTTATTTACACAATCATGTATATTCTACTATATTATAAATGTAGATTTAATTATTACACTTTATTTTTATGTTTGTAGATGGAACATGATTAGTTGCAACGTCGAAAAAAAGTCGAGCAACAAAAAAATTGTTTAAATAACCAAAGTAAAATATCGCCTACAACTGATAAAAAAATGAGGAATGCACACAGCTCGAGCAATCACAACAATTCAACTGATGAATGACAATCAATATAATTGAATGTTACTGCAAGTTGTATGTTTTGGAATGTAGGCCTATAAAAATAAGGGATTTTGCTTAATGTAGTGGACATAATGTCACAATTGCATGAGAACATGTTACCAATAAGTGTAACAATTACATATTGGTTCCATTTTGATTATTGTGGACCTTTACATCGTCCCATTTTGTATGATCATGGGTCTCTTATTCATATATAACAAAATGGGTTTATTATTTTATTACATTGTCAAATGTTGTAAAATGTTGTGTTGTTGATTAGTTAATATGTGAATGACTTACATTGTTGCAAATAACAGAGGTGTAATCTATTGAATAAGGCATTAATAAAATCATTATATCAAAATGCAATAACATAAATATAAAAATAATATTATTATAAAAAATATTTGTAAAAAACAATTAATTAAAATATATACATATCGGTGCATTCTTATGAATTGACAAAATGGTGCCTAAAATAATATAGAAATCAATGATTTTTAAGGGGTTATATGCATCGGTGCATATTAATCATATTGAAACACCAATGCATATTAATTATACTAAAGGACGGGTGCATAAAACGTGCGATAACATATATCGTTTTAGAATTTTATGGTGGGCATGTGATAAATATGCACTGGGTCTTTAAATATAATAACAACATCGTTGTTTTAAATAAAATAAACGAACTAGTAATTTATATGTAATAAAAGCATCGATTCTTCGAAACAAAGAATGATGTCGACATCTTACCTCAAATATTTAAAATTTCAGTACCTTTCGGTGCACAGAGTAATACAGGAACCGACACATGAATTATATAAGCACCGAGATGAACATAAAATAAAAACACATTGGTGTTGCATACAACAAAATGGGAACCCGAGGCATAATAACTATAAACACACCGGTGTGTTTGCATCCTATGTATGCATCCGAGCATTTCATGTATTGACACACTAATGCCTTTTCGTTTTATGTACGCATCAGGAATTTATGTAATGGTGCGTCGATGCATTTTTAGTTTTATGTACGTTCTAGGGCATTTTATGTACGATACTTCTGGTGCATTTTATGTTTAGGTACACATCAAGGCGTTGTATTTAATCATGCACCGATGCATTTTGACAATAAAAGCAATGAGAAAAAAAAACACATCAGCTACAACCTCCGCCCACCCAAATGCTTTTAGTTATATGAAACATCTGTTAAAACCTCCGCTAAAACCTTTACAACCAATAGCGGAGTTTTTTTTGAAAAATTTTCAAAATTTTGTAACACTAAAAACCTCTGCTAGAAGGTGTTCTCCTTGCAGTGTATAGTACAACAATGACAAGGACTAGTATGAGGGAACGAGTAGAGTATATTAAAATTTTTGAATTTTTCCAAAATAGCACATACAAATGAAAGTAGTAACAACCTTAGACTTCCATTGTTCTATGGAACAATGAAGGCTAATTCTAAGTAGCAGTGGTTTACTTGTGAGATTATTTGGTCAATAAATAAGATCAAGGATGAGGAACAAAAGGTCACATAGTTGGAAACCAGTTTCTATGGCAAATCCTTATGGTGGTAAATAAAGTATTGGGTAAATATTCCAATTGGATAAAATAAAACCATGAATGAACTAATAAATTATTTGATCAAAGAGTTTCATAAATCTATGGCTAAAAAATAAAGCATTGTGGAGTTTAAAGAGATAAAGCAGGTAATCGAGGAATATGTATGGGATATGACTAGAGGTTCAAGGACCTATTGGCAAGATTAACAGTCCATATATAAGACATGCATCATAAACATTGGTTGATCACTGCAATGCTCACTCACATTAGTATTCCTATAACATGATAGTGAATATCCACTCGAATAGAAGCCATGGAGATTGCAATGTGGCTAGAATCAACTAGATATCTAGCAAGGGAGCCATCCTCAAGATTGCATAAGTGCAAATTCAATTGATTGTCTTGGAAAATAAATTACAAGAAATGAGCAAGGAAAAAATCAAGGACAAGAGAAAATTTGGTGCACCATCTTTTGTACTAAAGGAAATTACAAAAATGAATGTCTTTCATTAAAAAAATACACTAACATGAACACTCCAAATCCATTTCCTATGGTACCAGTTGCATGGAAGTGATCGACATGTGGTATCAACTGCATGGAGTGAAGGATGGGAAATCAAAGCTCCCATCCATATTCTCTTCCTTGTATTGTATTTTGACAATGATGGGTTTGATACATAGTTTAATGTGTGGTTCTTTGACTTAGTGTGGGATGGTATGGTTATTGATTAGAATTTTTTGGATTTCTCTGGAACGTGGGTTTGTGGTAGGGGTATATGCTAATACACAAAGCAATGAAAGGAGCCTCAAGCCAATAGTTCCTTCAGTGGTTATGTCACAATGTAGGAATGAGAATTGGGTAAAGTGCAAGTTGATTGAGGTTCAAAGGAATATGAAGATGTTTGAGAAGGGGATTTTGGAGGCATCGAGGGATGTGACCAAGGCTACCCTACATTGGAGTGACTAGAACTCAATGTGGGAGAACACCCTACAAATTGATGCCCAAGAGTGGGTGGAGCATATAATTGAGACATTGATTCAAATTCTCATTCTAAGATAAATGGATAAAGGCATGAAGACTCACATGCAAGACTAGGAATACAAATATTTGGTAATGGAAGAACAATTGGGGGTAGTGGCAACCAAGGTTGGGAACATTGAGTGGATAATATATATTATTATGTATGGAAATGAATCTCAAGTTCCTCCAATACAATGGTTTACCATTCTCTACGAAGTCAAACAAGAAGGTAACTTGGAAGAATTAGTGGTGAGAAAGCACCAAGAATCTCACCTAAATCTAGAAGGAAAATGGCTAGACTCTTAGGTTCTTGATGGGATCCTTTATGGGCCAACATTTTAAACTTTCTAAAATTTAGCATGTTTTGAAAATTTTGGCTACTTCAATATGTAAAGCAATACACTTGCCATAGTAGAATATAGTAGTTGGTCAAATTTTGTAGAGATAATTTTGATTTCATACTTGGAATTTTTGTGGATAGTGGAGGCCTTCCTCTCCAATTTTGTATTAGAAATCCATACATTTCAACCACAACATGTTTTCTAATACAAACTTGCACGTTATTGTCAGAAAAAAAATAAAAAAAAATAAAAAATAAAAAATAAATAAAAAGACTATAATTGCTCGCTTTGTTTGATATTTTCCTTGTGGCATGAGTGTACACATAGTTGAAGTCAAAGACTAGCAAACATTTGAGAGATGTGATGTGCCTTGTTGTCTCATGTTGAATGCAGGACCTTTGGTTTAAAATATTGCAAAGGTTTGCAAGCTCCATATACTTATGTTTGACACCACTATTTCCTAGTTGTTGGCATCAACCAACACATATATTGTTGGTTTTATTGTTGTGATTATTGTTGAAAGCCATCATGGCAACATGCAATATGAAATCACTATCAAAGATGACAATGCAATTGTAAAACTCTCTCCATTCAAATATGTCTCCAAATTGTTTGCACTACTTCATGAAAATATTATGCCTCTCTTTTTTAAAATGCATAGCATTTTATCATATTCCTATCCTACTAACAAGAAACCTAGATTGTGCTCATTCTTTTGATGCAGTTCCAAATGAACAAAAGCTACAAGGAACTTTACCTCCAAATTCAAGAACAATTGGCATTGAAATTTCCAATCATGTATCTCTTCAAAAATGTTGTAGGAAATGGCCCAAGAGGTTCACTTGTTTTCAATAGTGTTTGTTGACATTTTAAATTATGATTCCATAAATACATAATTGACAGTGTTTGTGTAATCAAAATTCTAGAAAAAACTTCATTTCATGCCCCATTTAATCCAACTATACTTTGTTATTTATTCATTATTCTTGAGTTAAACTTCATTTCATGCCCCATTTAATCCAACTATATTTTGTTATTTATTCATTGTTCTTGAGTTATGGCTTTCCATTGCACACTGTATAAGGAATAAATAAATAAAAACCATCATTGCCACCTTCTTTCTTCCAATGTAGTTGCAAGGTGTCCTGAGAGCCAAAAATGATTTTGTGTCTCCATGTTAATTCATTTTAAATAAATGTGGGCAATGAGTTGTTACTACCTTCTCTCATTGCAAGCACTTATGAACAAGTTGTCAAATGCATCCTAGACAAAGAGCATGTGGAAATGGAATGCATGTTGCGAATTCCATCCTCCGTGAATGGTTTATATTTTATTGATTTATCCCAAGAACAATGCACGTAAAAAGTTTCATGGATATTTTCCCAATTGTGCAAGTTGTCTAAAAAGGACTTATTCACTCTAACACTAGTAGATATCACTACAAAATTGTAAAAACTTTGAATCCAATGAACCATTTGTATACTAACTACACTTTTCAAATTTTTCAATTTTGTAAACAACATGCATGCACTGGAAAAACAATTTTAAACTTGTCTCTTGATTTACTAGAAGTATAACTATATGTGAATTATTTTTTTTCCACGAGAAAAAATTGCTCCTTATATTCAAAAGAATATAAAAGTTTACAGCAGCGAATTAAAATACAGCTACAACAGCCATTCAAAATACAGCTACAACAACGAATCAATAAGTTGGAAACCTATACAATAGCAAATCTAGGCGAAACCACGAAATGCATGGATCGAAGCTAGCAAAGGTTCATCAAAACAACAAATCCGTCAATGATCTAAGATAGCAATGCTGGAATCAAATCAAAGATTTATTTTGTAGGAAAGTCCTTCATGACCGTCCTCCCAAAACGAAAAGAGAATTTGATTCGGAGGAAGGTGCAAAGCCTTTTTTGAGAGCGAGTCTGCCACCTTGTTTTCCTCTCGGTAAATGTGCTGGAAAGAAAGCTTTTTGAAGAGAAGTGTAGCTTCTTTGGTCCGTTCCTTCCAGCAAGTAAGAGCTGCAACCCGGAAGTCTGCCAATCCGTTCAGCCAATCAATTGTGATCTTGGAGTCACCAAGGAGCAGCAAATCGTCGGTGTGGCGACTAGCTAGGATTAGTGAGGTCCAAGCACCAAGGAGCTCCGCCTTTGTGTTGGATCCCTGATTGCAGTTCAAAGTCCAGAGGATACTCGAATGTGAATTTAAAACTATTCTCCCCCCAGCTCCACAAGTCACTCCTCCAAGTTGTGAGGCCCCATCAAACCAGGCCACCGCCCTATCCAAAGGAATGTGTAGAGTCCGCCGCTCTGTTGGTTTAAAATGTGGCTTTGTAAGCTTGTTTGCTTCAGTCAATATGAGCGAAGAAACGTGTGGAATAGATGGCTTCTTGTCGTTGAAGAGAGCTGCATTTCTGGTCAGCCATATATGCCAGCAAATGTGTAACAGAAGCATTGGTAGCGAGATGGAATTGTGAATCCAGAATTGGAAGCAGGAAGGTACAGAGTTACCAATCCAATGTGCAGGGATCTTTAGAGCAGATGTAATTGTTGTCCAAAGCGCTCAGGTGAAAGGGCAGAGGACGAAAACATGTAGCGAAGATTCATTGTCTTGAGCACAAAGTGGGCAGCGATTTGGGCCCTCCCATCCACGAGCTTGAAGCTTGTCCCAGAACAGCAATCTATTTTCCAGCATGAGCCAAGAAAACAATTTATATTTTAGAGGACAAGTGTCTTTCCAGATCCGTTGTCTCCATTTTGCTGTTGAAGGGTTCCAGATAAAGTCTGCCAGAGCTTGATAGACGTTCTTTGCAGTTAATCTGCCAGATCGATCTCCTCCCATCCAGATTAGGGAGTCCGGTTTAGTCTTCAAATAAACGCCTGCTACTTTGAGAAGAAGGGCGAAGTTATCCCATTCGGCTCTGTGATCTAGACTTAAAAGCAGATCCACTCCGCTCAGGCAGGAGTTGCCAAGAGTACCTGCGATGGACAAACTGAAGAATTGATGTAAAAAAACAAGATTTTTGTGATGTAGATGAGCACGAAGCGACGGGGAGAGAATCGCTTGCCTGCCAAGATCCAGAATGCAATCTCGTCCAACTTCAATCAAGTGGCCGTCCCCGGGATCCCATGAGAGCCATTTTAAGATGATTGGAAGCGTGGCAGAAATTTTTTTCCAAGTATGAGAACCTGATGAGGGGCAGGCCTCCGCAAATCTAATCCAAATCTGGACCGGAAGATGATGAAGATATTTAGCACTGATAACAGAGTTCCAAAGCCCTGGTTTTGTTAAAATTCTCCAGAAGGAGTTAGTGGAGAGTGCTTTTTGGAAGAGCGATAGATGCTTGAGGCCCCAGCCTCCCATCGACTTTGGCTTTGAGATATCCTCCCATTTGCAGAGGTGAAAGCTTCTAGTCTTTTTACAACCAGACCAAAGAAATGTAAAAATGAGTTGTCGGAGAGACTTCAAAATGGAGTCTGGGATGTGTGCTAAAGCCATCCAATACACTGGAAGGCTTTCCAGCACTGCTTTGATCAGAATAAATCTTCCCCCTAGTGAGAGAAAACGGTGCTTCCAATTGAGAATTCTATCTTCGAATCTGTTGACAAGCCAAGTCCAATCTTTAGTAGTGTATCTGGAAGCCTTTAAGAAAAATCCTAAGTATGAAAATCCTTCCTCAAGGTCATGAGAAGCAATGCCAAAAAGCTCACTTAAGTTGTGAATTAAGGAGTCCTGAGCCTTTGAAGTCAAGAAGATGGATTTTGAGGCATTGATTTGTAAACCTGTTACAGCACAAAAAGTAGAGAGGATCGAGTGTATAATGGAACATTCGGCAAAGTTGGCAGATGTCAAAATAAGAACGTCATCAGCAAATAGAATATGGAGGATATGTGTCAGTCCTGCCACTTTAACACCTTTTATGAGACCCTCTGCTTGTTTGAGCTTTAATAAAATGTTGAGACCTTCCAGGACCAATATGAAAAGAAGAGGGGAGAGAGAGCATCCCTGTCTGAGTCCTCTCTCACAACTGAAGGTCTTTGTAGCTTCTCCGTTGATTAGAATAGCTAGGTTGGCTGAGGTGATACAGCCCAAAATCCAGTTTGTAGTAGCAGTGCCAAAACCGCTCTGGATGAGGATGAGGTGAAGAAAATTCCAATTTCTACAGTCAAAAGCTTTTTTGAGGTCCAGCTTGAGAAGGGTGGCTTGCAGAGATTTTGCCTTAATGGTGTGAAGACACTCTTGTGCAACGCCAACGGCATCTAGTATATGTCTTCCTTTGAGGAAGCCAAGCTGTTCTGTGGAGAGCGTCCGAGAGAGAAAAGGTCGGAGTCTAACAGCAATGATTTTTGAGATAATTTTATAACAGAGATTGCAGAGCGATATGGGGCGGAAATCAGAGAAAAGACGGGGCAAATTTGATTTTGGAATTAGAACCACAAATGTTTTGTTCAGCTGTGGGCTTACAAACCCTCTTGTTCTCGAATCCTCAACCACGTCTAGAAGGTCATGTGCCATTATCTCAAAAAAGTGTAAGAATAGCTCGATCGACCAGCCGTCGGGCCCTGGGCTTTTTTCTTTTTTGAAACTTTTGATTATCTCAAATAGTTTTGTCTTTGTGCAGGGTGAATGTAACAAAATTGCTTCCTCTGGAGTAATCATTTTTGGAAATAAAAAAGCAGTTTCAGTCTGCGTTACAAGTGATGGAGCTGTGGGAGCTTTGAAGAAAGCTTTGAAGTGTGACTAAGACGCCGATTTGATCTCAGTCTGGGAATGGAGAAGATTGTTGGAATCGTCTTCGATTTCCCAAATATGCTTTCTTGCTCTCCGGGCGCATGCAACTCTGTGGAAATATGATGTGTTTTTGTCTCCTCCCGCCAACCATAACATTCTACTCTTTAATCGCCAGCGCTCTTCCTCCTCACGAAGAAGTAATCTATGGGTGTCTTCAAGAGTTCGAATTTTGTTGTCTAATTCCACACAAAATGGCTTTTGAAACTTTTGTTTGAGGAGACACTCCAGTTCGATCTCAATGCTGATATGTTTGGCTTGTTCTCTGTCTTTTTTGTCCTTTAGCCAACGAATTGAGTGATATTTTAAAGCGCAGAGTTTTCTGTACAAGTTCCCTTGAGGATCTCCATGAGTGACGTGTGAGCGATTTGTCCAAACAGAATTAACCAGATTTATGAAGGATGGATCCTGCAACCAATGCGAATTAAATTCAAAAGGATAACCCTTTGCTCCACGTCCTTCGCTTAATTGAAGACAAATCGGGAAATGGTCCGATATGAAGGGGAGTTTCACCCATGCACGGCTGCTATATGATGGAAGAAGAAGACTCTCTGCAACTAAAAATCAATCAAGTCGCTTTGATATCTGTGCAGACCCTTGTCTACCGTTCCTCCAGGTAGGCAGAATCTCAGGGGGTTTGAGATCAATCAGCGCATTTTTGAAGAAAAGTTGTTGAAAGAAACTAGAAAGTGGATCAGGCAAAGCCGAGTCGCCCCAATATTCAAAATTGTTGGTAGTTAGGTTGAGATCCCCGACAAGAATGAGGTTCTCAGCCGCCAGAAGCCCCAGATCGTCTAACCTCTGCCAGAAATCCTTGTGACCAGTGCAAGGGTCGTATACGTTTAGCAGGTTGATGGGTCTATTAAGTTCCAGACTGGTTCCAGAGAGTAAGATACCCCCCGGACTGAGCATCGGGGAGAGGTTGAAAAAAGCTGGATCCCAAGTGGCCAGAAGTCCTCCCGAAGTTCCCACTGAACTAGTCGCACAGGACAGCCAGGTCAGGCGAAGTAAATGCATGAAGTCTCTAGCTACAGAAGCCTCAACAAGTGTTTCCTGAAGAAAAATGAGAGATGGTCGAGTCTGATCGATAATTCTTTTCAAGGAGGTTTGTTTCAAAGGTCCTCCGACCCCTCTGATGCTAATGGAAAGCAAGATCATGATTTCCCTCTTGCAAGTGCTTTAAGGCCTCTAAGCGCCCCTGGGGTTGGAACTGGTGTGGAAGAAACCGCTGATGACGAGCCAGTCAAAATCTTTTT
>JZKD02S0650897.1:0-21568 GCA_000966675.3 Picea glauca | reverse complement strand
TATCCATTCCAAGGACTAATTTGGGGTTTTTTCGCTTTGGTTTCCAAACTTTTTGTGTCCTTTTCTGAGATCCAAGATTCTTATGAGGGGTCGAATGCTGCAAAGGTTTATGGTGAGTAGGTGGCCAAAATAACTGGGAACCTGTGGTAAACTTGGCAGAACTTGGGAGAGGTGAAACTGGAGGGGGTTTATCTACAAGGGACTGAGAAGGGAGATGTGTTGGGGAAGTGGCCGACAGATGTGAAGTCGAAGCAGATTGAGAGGGGAGAAAAGGTCTGGAGAATGATGGGGGAGGTGCAGCAGTCGACTTAATAGAATGAAAATGTTTAGAACAGAGTTCATCAATAGATGCCAGGACTTCTGGGTGGTCCCAAGGGTCCCCCGGGTTCTCAGGAGATAAAGAATGTTCCATTGGGTCTAAAGCCAAGTCAAAAGAATCAAGTGTGGGACAAAATTGAGGAGAGAGAGCTCCGTTGGCGCGGTAACTGAGAGATGCAGCGAAGGTGAAGGGGAAACAGTCAGGTGAGGCAAAACGTGAAACACTCTGCACCGGTCATTAGTCAAATTAGGACAGGGGAAAAAGACAAGAGATGTAGCAGGTGAGCCAGAGAAAAAAGACAGTCCGACAATCTATGTCGACCACCCAGCAAACGAAAGGGACAAAAAGCGAGTATGGAAGGAAAACCGAGATAGGTCGGAAGATACCATTCGAGAGTCGCCTGGGGGAAGGACTTATTGAAAAGGAACGTGAGAAAGCTGCTACCAGTTGAAATGGAACGTAGGATACCTCTGTTGAAGAGATTCAGAGAGACATCTGGTCAGAATGCAGTCTCTGGAGTTGCAGGTTCAGAGCCCATTCAAAAAATCGCCAAGGGCGCCAAAATCGCCCGCCTCCGCCTCATCCATCTCCTTCTCCAGTTCAACCACAATCACATTTCTCTATGTTCCTTCAGCTATATATGTGAATTCTTACAAACCTAGAAAAAAAAAGAAACATATTGTGTTTTGTTTAGTTTATAAATTGGTTTACTTGTGCACTATAATGGAATTTTTTCGATGCATTACGCTACCATGGATGCTTGTTCTACTGATTATATTGTAATGGGATTTTTCTAGTGCATCATAGTATCATAGATGGTTTTTCCATTGACTTCATTATAATTGGAATTTTGTTTATTTGTACAATAAAATATAATATATATGTCAAAATGTTAATATTTTCTTATTGAAATATTTTTTATATGCACATTTCATGATTTTTTATTTTTCAAGTCATTTTCTTGTTTTTTTCCAGAGAAAATTGCACATTATATTTATGATCATATAATCCTTTTACATAGGTTGTCTCATCACATACCAGAAAAATCAGGCATAACTAGTCTTATGTACCACTTGGTTCCAAAACCAAAATTACAAAACATTGCATATTCATAGCAAACCTCCAAGCCCAAAAATAGTCCATGCATCAAAATTACATATCACTGCATATTCGTAGAAAAACCGCAACTAGAAAATAAAATCCATGCTCAAACCAGGATAAGAAAAGATACAAATTACAACTTTAAAAAAATGATAGGTCCCTCCTGACCATCATTCCATTGACTGTAGGCAATATGACCCCCAGGCGAAAGTAGAGCCTTTTTTGACAGTCCATCAACCATCATATTTCTTTCTCGGTAAATATGAGAAAAATTAATAAACCTAAAAAAAGTTAATAAGTCACAAATTCTAATTTTCCAGCCCTCCATATTGGCCACCTGTAATATGCCTTTACCATTAAGCCAATTTATAACAGTCAATGAGTCCCCTATCATATGCAGATCTTGTATACAAAGACTTTTGGCCAGGATAATGGATGCCCAAGCTCCCATAAGTTCTGCCTTAGAATTGGTTCCTGAGATACAATTTAATGTCCATCGATACTCCACAAGATCACTAATTTTGATAACTCCTACTGCTCCACACAAATCTCCATTGAGTTGAGAGGCCCCATCAAACCAAGCAAGTGCTTTATCTTCGGGAAGAAAGATAGGTTGAAGTCTTTTTGTAGAGGCTGAAACATTGATATGCATCAAAATCACATATCATGTGGCAAGAAAAAGGATTCTATTCGCTGAAGGTGGTCGTTCTTCAAATATTTTTTTATTCCTGTCCTTCCAAATATACCAGCATATGTAGGCAACTAACTCTCTGATATAATTGTTTTGAAGAGACCAGTTTTGAAAGAAATCAATAACAGTAACTATGTTCCATCCAATTGCCAAGTTTAGGCTCATTTCGATTCTTTCCCAAATTAACACTGTGAATGGACAGCTAACAAATAAATGTTGGCTTGACTCTTCTTTTGTTCTACACTAAAAAAAAAAAAAAAACAGAGCCAGACCAACCCCTCCTCTGAAGATTTTTCCAAGTAAGGATCTTATCCTCCAATAAGAGCCAAACGAAAAGTTTAAGTTTTAAAGGACAACTCCACTTCCATAATTGATTTCTCCATCCTACAACCTTTTCCGGCCAAAACTTATATGAAGGAGTATTGTAAACATTTCTCACAGATATAAGACTAGATTTATCATCTCCTAACCATTTAAGTTCATCAGTTTTTTCATTTAGGACAATGTCAACATGCAAAAGATGGTTTCTATAGTTTTTCCCACTCATAGCCAAGATCCCCCTCCAGTACCAACGCGTTGCTAGTTACCCAATTATGACCCAACAGGCTAAAAGAGAAAGGATGACTTGCTTGATAAAGAAAATAGATATGTTTCATGTTTAATTCACAAATCAATTCCCTCAATAGAAATCCAATAATAGTATATCTCCCAATAATGATCACTTTCCCCGATCCAGGAATCCACACTATCCAATGGAGGATGACCGGTAAGGTATTTAGGATGTTTTTCCAAGACTGTGAGCCAAAGGAAGTAAAACCCTCAGCCAACCTCAACCATGTGATCACAAGAACATGTGGTAAATATTTTTCTTTGATAACCCGGTGCCAAATTCTCGGCTTCATCAAGGCACACCACAAAGTGTTCGTTGCTAATGCTCTATAGAAGACAAAGATATTTCGAATTCCCCATCCTCCAAGTTGTTTAGGCTTTGCTAAATCTTGCTAGTTACAAAGATGGTAGCATTGTTTTGATTTACTCCCGGACCATAAGAATTCAAAACTTAGTCTGCATAAAACATTTAACACAGATGTAGAAATATGGGCAAGAGTCAGTCAATAAATTGGTATGCTTTCGAGAACAACTTTTATAAGAACTAAACAACCTCCCATAGTGAGTCACTTGTTACACCAGAGGTTGATCCTCGACTCAAACCTGTCAACTAACCATTGCCAACCCATTGCTTTGTATCTCCCTGGCTTCAGAAGGTAACCCAAGTATTTGAAACCTGAGCTAAGATCTTTACAAGGATAACCGAGAGAATCGACTATACTCTGAAGAGATCCAATGTCAACACCCGCATGCAAAATAGTGGATTTTTGGACGTTTATGACCAATCCTGAAGCTCGACAAAAAACTTGAAGAATATTTTGTATTTTTTTCCATTTAGCTAAGGAAGATTTTGTCATAATGAGGACGTCGTCCACAAAAAGTAAATGGAGGATCCTTATCAAATTGGACACTTTAATCCACGTTATTTGACCATCATATTTTGGTTTCTTTAAAGCCAGACTAATCCCCTCAATGACTAAGATAAAAAGTAAGGGAGATAGCAGGCATCCCTGTCTCAAACCTTTACTACACTTAAAAAAAGTTGTAGCCTCTCCGTTTATAAGAGTATAAAAGGTAGTGGAGATTACACAAGCCATGATCCAATTTGTGGTTTTTATCCCAAAGAAACTTTGGTGAAGGACAAGTCTTAAAAAATCCCAACTTGTGCAGTCATAAGCCTTCCTTAAATCTAGTTTCAAAATTAATGCTTGCATCTTCTTTGACCTAATGTTGTGAAGACATTCCTGGGCGGTTCTAATTGCATCCAAGATTTGTCATCCTTTGAGAAATCCAAGTTGTTCTTCAGAAAGTACTCTGGAAAGAATTGGTCTTATTCTTTTAGCAATAACTTTTGAAATTATTTTGTAACAAAGGTTACAAAGGGAGATTGGCCGAAAATCATTGAAAACTGAAGGTTTACTGACTTTTGGAATCAAATCCACGAAAGTGGAATTGATAGAAGAAATGACCTCCTCTTTCAATATCGTTTCCTCGACCATGTCCACCAGGTCCTGGCATATAAGCTCAAAAAAGAAGTGATAAAACTCTACAGTCCAGTTGTCAGGTCCAGGGCTTTTATCTCTGGCGAAACCTTTAATAACTTCAAAAACTTTGTCCCTTGATACTTCCTTTTCTAAATTCTGAACCTCCATAGAATTTATAAAAGTCGGGAATAATCTAACTGATTCAAGTCGTTCTTCCATGTAAGTCTGGCCTATATCATTGAAAAAGGAACTGAAATGTTTGATCGCTTCATCCTTAATAGTTTGTTGTCCCGAATGGACTTTTCCTTCCTCATCATTTATTTCCCAAATAAATTTCATGTTTCTTCTATAGCTGGCATAATGATGAAAGAACTTAGTGTTTCTATGTCCACTCTTTATCCAAATCGCCCAACTTTTTTGACACCAGCTCTCTTCTTCTGCCAATAGATAATGGTTTCTTTCAGATTCAAGCTTTGACAATTTTATAGAATCCTCCATAGAAGAAAGTCCCAGATTTATTTTATTGTAAACTAAATCAATTGTTTCCTCAATTTTTGACAGCTCAGCCTGGTCTTTTTGTCTTTTCACTTTGACCCAAACCTTAACTCTTTCCTTTAAAAGCGATAGCTTCCCAACCAATCTTCGTTGAGCTCTGACTATATGTAAATGTTGTGGGTCATTCCAGACCTGTCTAACAATTTGCACAAAGGAATCATCCTTCAACCACTCCGGATTTAACTTGAATGGTGAGGCAACAGTCGAAAAACTAGACCTGAACTCCAACAACACAGGTGCATGATCAGACAAATAGGGATACTCAACCCAAGTTCTAAACTTCTAGACTGATTCTATAAGAGTTTCTGCTAGGATGAAACGGTCAAGTCTCTTTGTAATGCAGGTGTCACCTATTCTTCCATTTTTCCAAGTCGACACTTTTTTCACCAAAGCTACATCCACTAGGCCATTTTTTCTGGAAAAGAGATTTGAAGAAACCTACCAAAGAGTCCAGTTGTGTAGACTTACCCCATACTTCAGCTGGGGAAGTGGTTAAATTTAGATCACCTGCCAAGATTAAATCATTGTGTCTTAGGAATCCAGAATCCTCTAATGCTTCCCAGAAAATTTTGTGTTCTTGACAAGGACCATAAACATTTAGAAAGGATAGCTTTTTTTTATCCAATCTTGATGTTCCTGTCAAAAAAATCCCACCAATACATAAATAAGGTACCAATTCAAAAAAGGATGGATTCCATGACACCAGTAGTCCTCCAGAAGTTCTAACAACACTGACCGCACAAACACACCAGTTTAGTTTTATCTTGTTCATGAAGGATCTGGCCTTTTCTACTGTCACCAACGTTTCTTGAAGAAGAATGAGATTAAGAGAGGTTTTAAATAGTAATCTATGAAAGGAGGCCAATTTCAGGGGCCTGCCAACCACTCTGATATTTAGGGTGAGCAAAATCATGGTTTACCCCTAGCTTGGGCCTTTATGCCTCTAAGCGCCCTTTGTTTAGAAGAAGAAGTAGGAGTATCTATAGTGTTTATACCGGCCCCTGCCAACTGTCGTCCACTTCTCGTTTTAAGAGGATAAAGCTCGAAGCCCAACCCACGTGACCACGCAAGGTCTGTTAAGGAGGAAGTAACACTTGGCTTATAAGACTCTGACATCCCATTCTCTGCATGTCTGTCCATAGGTAAATTCCCCACATAAGTCATTAATGGAATAAGGGTCGAGGACTTAGCTAAAGGGGAGATAAAATCGAACAAAACACTGTCTGAAACGAAATCACTTATAGGTGACTCACTATAGCTCGGAACAAAATTCAAATCTTCCCCTTGCACTAGAGGATAAGGTAAACTAGCAGAGGTCGTGGCTACAGAAAAATTCTCCAAAGGGGTTTTTTCTCCCAACCCACCCATGATAGAAACAACAACATCTAAAATAGGCAAATTTTCTCTAACAATGTCCTTTCCTAACGATGAAATAGGGGCAAGATCCTTATTTAAAAGTTCTCTCCCAAGATGATAAAGAGTTAAAGAGCTTTGCACAAAAAAAAATTAACTTACCCACAAAAGATGTGTTCTTGTCCTCAGGGTTGTCGTATGTGCTAAGTGTCGGAGACTCCAAAGCTTTAGAATCTTCCACCAATCTAGTAACTGTGTCTCCAATTTCTTCATCCGATGAGCCAAATCCATCACGTGCTCCCTGAATAAAGGTATAATTATTTCTTAGGTGCCCTATTCGCCTGCATCTAGTACATCGAAAAGGCGGGCCTAAATAGTCCAACCTTTGCGTAAATAAGAGGTCTCTCCACTCTATCTGTAAAACCTCTGATAAACCCGCATGGGTGTCCACCTCAACCAAAATGTTTGCCATCCTTTTATCACTTGAATGTAACACATCTTCATCTACCCCGATAAAGCGACCAATGCAATTTCCTACCACCTCCAGAGGTCTGTCATTCCAAATTTGCAAGGGTAGATTTAGGAGAAGCACGCATAAGTGTCGAAAGCTAAAATATTATGTGGTCGAATTGAAACTAAATCTCCACCTCTTTATCATTATGCTCCCACCATCTATCCTCCAAAATTTATCCAAAATTCTTTTAGTATCTTTCGGACTTCTAAAAACAAAACCTAACCATCCCCATGACAAAGAAAGGAACATAGAACAATAGCCTACAAAAGGAACCCATTTTGTCTTCACCCACTCCTCAAGCGAAGTAGAACAACGAGAGCGATAGGCCAACCTAGCAACTATGGCGCAGAGCGCCAAGTTGCAGGATTCCTCTAGACTGATATCGGCCCTCATGACCAATCTTTGTCTCTGTCTTTTTGGTTTTCAAACTTTAGTAGTGCGCCTTTCCATAACAAAATTATCCACATGATTAGTAGCAAGTATCTCAGTGTTCTTTGTCCTATGTTCTAAGTTCTGAAAACCAAATGCCTCTTCGCCTAGATAACCCTTGTTTGTCTTTGGGGAGATAGGAAGAACGCCTTCGTGTCTTAAACTCGAATGAGAGATGTATGGATCCTTTACAGAGTTTGTAAGGGGTGTAGTGAAAGCCTTCGGAGGAGACGGTTCAAGACTGCAAGTGCCATTAATAAACTTTAAAGAGCGACGATTGGCTTTATTTAAGTCACATAATAAGTCTATTGATGCATAGAAACATGTCCTCTCCCAGTGTTCCTCTCCACAAAACATCCACAGACAACAGAGCTAGCTGCTCTAGAGCAAGAGAATGAGACATTCAGACAAGAAGCACTAAATTACAAAGCTAAAGTGTTGCAGCTAGAAAAAGAGAAAGAAAATTAGTTATAGGGACAGGTAGCAACATCAGATATGATTGTTAATGTACCTTCCAATACAGAAGCTAGATCAAGCATTGATGGATTGGTTCAAGCTATGTCCTAAGTAAGTTTATAGACAGGGGAAATCAAAAGCCTTAAGGAGGTCTTAGAAAAGTTGAAACAAGAGATGAAAATAAAAGATGAAAAGATGGCTCAACTCCAAAGAGAGAATCAAGATTTGCAAGAGAGAGTAAGCAAGCTGAAAATGAGGTTAAAAGGTAAAACATTGTTACAAGGAGATAAACATGTGATCTGGGATTCTATTGCTACAGAAGCTACTAAGTTCAAGGTTTATCTGAATTTTATAAAGAACAAAGACAACGTGGCTACCACGACCCGAAGCAGGTGTACTATTGTTAATGAAACATTAGCCAAGAAACCCTCGGAATGGGCCCAGAATGCTATTGATTTGTTGAATTATGTGCCCATTGTTGATCTTCACACTATTGGGGTAAAGGACAAAACTGCGTTGATCATCTGGGCTAGGAGGATCATCGCCAAGCACAACTTGCTCAAATCGGTTCAAAACAAAGCTATGCAAATGGAGCACAATATACAAAAGTTTAAGGATACATTTGAACAATTGTTTATCAAGGGCCTCCCACCATTTTGGGATGAAAAAGGTAAATTATACAATCAAGAAGACTACAATTCTCTCCTCATTCAGTGTAGAATGGATCATTCCAAATTTGAAGCTATGGAGGAAAGTCTAAAAGGCCCAAGTTTGGTAGAGTATTTGGCCGCGGACTTTGAGATTTTGAATCAGTTTAAAACAGTGAAGATTGGGTTGCCAACTATGTCCTACGCTACATGCATTGACCTTGATATTTTGATAAAGGAGATGATGGATTACGAGATTCCTTCTAACTCATAGTGGAAGGAAATCGTGCGGCTGGGCAAGACAAAATGCAATTTTCCTGGAACTAGTAAGTAACCTCCAGGTGTCACCAAACCAGCAAGTTCAACAAAAGATCAAGGCAAGACAGATGTCATAAAGGAAGTTGAGCAGTCGGAGAACTCTGTCCCTAGTTTTGAAACGTCCTTTTGTTTAATCATTGTAAATCAGTTCATATACCGAGACTGTTAGTTGAAATTATTATAATCAATTTTAGACGCTGAAACGTTTCAATTTCAGCCATTGTAATCAAACTGTATAAATACTGGGACATTTGAATGAGTTAATTTTGGTAGAAGTGCAAGGGCACCTTTTTGGTTGTTTCGAACTCTATTGTAACTTTATGAAGCTGAATTGAATATATATGCAGAAGCTTTGAAGTCTATATGAAAATATTCTAATGGTGGTGATATGAGCTTTGTCTTCCTTCATTGTATGTATTTCCTGTGATCTTTTATTCCATTTACATTGTCTTCTGTTTGAATTGGATAGTTAAAAGCCCATAATTCATCTCTTGTTGCTCTCGACTGAAACAATTTAAATTGTGTGTATTTGTTCCTAACTAATTAAGAATTCATTTTATTAATGCTTTGATGCAGTTACTTTTTTTTCCCCTTTCCTCTTACACTCTGCAAATTTCAATTTACAACTCAGATTCATTGCCTCATTTAGCCTTTATCCTATGGAGAGTTCTATTGGCCAATCACTGTTTTCATTCATTTTCAGAATTTTGACTCCATAGCCCTGAGTGTCCTTCCTCTTCTTGGCTAGCAAATTTTATAAAAACCCCCAAAACAAACTAAATCTAACCAATGATTTCCAAATAAATATCAAGTGACACGAGAGATCCCTCTCTGAGTTGAGCAAGCTAGTGCCCAACTCTAAAGTAGGTTGAAACAGTTACCTTTGCCGTTTGTCTATCAGCCGAACAAAATTTACAGAGTACTAACACTATATATCAACCTACTTGAATTTTTACTAGAATTGTGATAAAAATTTCAACCTCAATATCAACATGGTTTGTGACCTTAAAAAGTTGGACTTTTATAGCAACTAAATTTCCAATTTTTATGAAAAATATTTACTCAAGACAAAAAAAATAATAATAATAAATATATTTGAACTTATCTTTTTGTACGCTATTTCATAGAAAAACTCTGTAAAAAAATAATAATTATGTGTATATTCAAAATGCACAAAACAAAAATATTGTAAAATATAAAAAAATTGGTTGTAATGTTTCATATTTCTAGAAAATAAAATATTTGTAATTCCTTATGAACTTCATTTGAAATTACTTAACTCTTGATTATTTAAGAACTAACTCTTAATTATTTAGTTTTTAATATTAATCATAATTTTACTAAAATCCATGATTTTTTTTCCTTACATATGAAATATCTATTATTACAACATACATATTTTGTCTTTTGTGAATTTTCATTGTAACTTCATTCATATCAATGATATTGTTTCTTCTATCCCACTAATATTTGGTTGTTCATCTTGGAATTTTATCTCTAGCTCAGTTATCTATGATGTAATTCCATATCCCATCTAATTTCTTACTCCCTTTTATGATCTACTTCCATGTTTCTAGTTTATCTGCTACCCTATTTGTAATACTTTGTATATGATGCACGTGTATATTTGAGAAGGATGGAATTATAAGAGATATATATTTTCAAGGTGTCAAAGTAGTCTCAAATTGGTGTCAAATTAGTTTCAAATTGATGGGTGGTAGTTGTAAGTCGTCTTAACCCAATTCACCCCAATTTTTCTATGATTGCTAGGAAATATTCTTCTACTTTTAAATATTTTAACATTTCCCAACTATAATAATGTTCACAATGACATTGCTTCCCAATATTATCTGTAACCTACTTTGTGTTTTGAGCATAAATAACATTTATATTCCCTGAAGTACTCTAGACGATCCCTCCAACTCCAATACTTTTCATGTATAGATTCCCTCTTGATACTCATCAAAGTTCAATTTGATAGAGGGAAAAATTGTCACTTGTCATTTGAATGAGTAAGGCCCTATTTGGTTTACCTAAGAGTTAAAATGAGGTATATTGGCAATTTGGATTTCCATATACATCCTTTTTTATTAATGCTCCTATATATCCTTTGGTTCCTCCTCTTTCCAATACATATTCACTATATTCGGTTAGGTTTTAATATATTATATTGTACTTGCTAGACATACTTTCTTAATGTTTCCAAAAAAAATTGGAATGATTGCTCACATCCAGGCACATATTCAAGGTTTGGAGTTACATTTTACCCATGTGTAAAGGAAACTTGTTATATAATCTTGGATAGGGGTGACACTTTTGGTTCCTCTATGTTTATATTACCACACATGTTGAGCCTATAAATGTCATTGCATGAATAGGTGTTCAATGGATTCTGAAATATTATGGTACATTACACAATATGAGGGTCCCTTGAACCCTTTCTTATAGATATTGTCCCATGTAAGATCTCTTTTCCATGCTAGTTTCCATAAAAGTAGATATTTTGTGTCATTGGCTTAGGTTCTACAGTTTTTTCAAATGGAATCCCAATCCTCCATATGCCTCAATTTTATTAGGTTGTAGGCATGCTTACTCAAGAATATTCGCAACATCTATTTAACCCATCTTAAGAGACATGGGTCTTCTTTTGCAATTATTTATCTCTTCCTTAGTTTTATTTATAATTATTGATCTTTAATGTCCTTGGCCAATTCTATGTCATACAAGCATTTACATTTCATAAAATCATTTGGATTAGGATTTGAGGCTAACTGGACTGGAGAATCCTAAAATTGGTGCACATACTTTACCTCAAAAGTGTCATATATACCTTATTCCACCTAAAGATTAATGGTTTTCTATCAATAGGTTATATGCATGTTTACTCATGAATACATGTGATCCTTATTCGTCTCATCTTCAATTATATGGGTCTTCTTTTGCAGTTAATTGTTTGTTTTTTAATTTTATTTTTAATTGTTGATCATTAATGTTTTTGGTCAATTCTATATCTCACAATCATTTTTCATTTCTTAAAATCATTGGGATTGGGAGTTTAGGCTAATTGATCTAGAGATTCCTATAACTAATGCATATGTTTTTTTTACATACATTTTTCTTTGAGAGTGTCATTTGTACATTTTTCCAGTTAAATATTAAAAAGTGATGCATGACAACGTAGTCCCTGCCAAACAAATTTGAAAAACATGTGTAAGATATTGTCGGAACAACAAAGAATGTAGGAACATTAGCAAATGACTGACCTAAGGAGTTTATGGTCGTACAGAGATGCCTTAATAGGGAAGTGAGCTGATTGATCAACCTTGAACACCAATGAAATGCAAATCATAATGTTCTTCCACAATCACCTTTTCTTCTTATCTACCACATATTTCTCAACATCTGCAGGCTTAGAACTCGAGATATCTCCAACTACGATTGGATTCGAGATGTTAATGGAAGATGGCGGTTTTACGGGTTTTGAGAGTCCATGATTCCTAGCTTCTGCAAGCACCTAAAAAAATAGGCATCATATTGATGGATCCCGATCCATGTAAAAGAAACAAAAACAAAAAAATGTTATAAAAAGTACCTGAACATAATACATTTTTGGATTAAAATCAAAGCCATCATATTGTTAAGAGATCAGAAATATGGGAGTCATTGTTGCAGTCAACGTTTTTGCTCAGCTTTCAACTGTCATAAAAAAATATTGAAGATCAAACCCATATCAATAAATCAATAATGCAAATACTTTTGGTCCTAAGGTTGTATCTAGAATATGGGACTTGGTCCTAAGGTTGTATCTAGAATATGGGACTTGAAGGCTTCTCTTAATGCATAAAATGGAAGGAAAAGGGAAATAAGTACCTTTAAACTTCGCTTCAAAAATAATTACAAAATATAAAATTGAGCAAAAGCAAATTTATCTTTGGTTGTTAAAATAGTCTTAACAAAGTAGACAAAGTTCTTTTAGAGCTAGAAATCTCATTAAATTTCTTCAACAAAAGCCTTAAAACAATATTACTCGAACATTGTTTGCGATGTAAATATTTGAACTAGAGAATGTTATTCCTCATTAACGACAAATGACTATCAAAAGTTGTTGGATATAATCGATACCTGAAAAATATTTTTTTCCACTACGATTTTGAATGGGCCACGATAAGTCTTACCAGAAATACATGACAGAACACATGACTTCTTTGAAAAACACACGTCATGTCCAATGAATGTGAGGTTTGAATGAAATACCTACTTTCCTTTTACTTACGCTACTCGTCTGTAGTGGTTGTTCCGCTTTGGAAATCTTCAGGATGACATTTCATTCTTCACAAAATTAATGCCTTCTGTTACAACACATGATCTCTCTGAACTTGTCACTGCAATTATTCTTTTTTCTTTGGAAAGTATATATGCAAGGAACGGGTCTGAATGTCCAAAAAGTTGGATCTGAAGTGAATTTATCTATAATATATAAGAAAACAGGTTGTGGGGAGGAAACAGAAGATGAATTCAACATACTCACCAATTCTAGCTTATCCACCACCTTGCCTAGATGCAAATCCTCCAATGCCATATCTCGTTGCAAGGTTAGTAGAATAATTAGTTGATATGATCGATAAGGCAACAATTGCATTTGATCTAGGTGGCTAGGCGGTGAGCGGTGGATAGGTGGGCTCTGCACCTATGGAGCATGTCAAGGTCAATTTCATGCAAGATTCCCTTGACACAAGAGGCACCTCAACTGCAAGGAGATCTCGGGAGACTATCCGAGTGTGAGAGGGACAATGCCTTGGCACGGTGAAAAGAGGAAATGTCATGCAACAAAATAAAATAATAGGTAATCATCTCCAGTTCCGAGAACTACGTCGTCGGTTCGACAATAATACCTTAAATTCTAGAGCCAATAAAAGTGGAGAGAAATAAGATTACATTTTTTAATTAATTGGAAAAATCGAAAATATAACATAGAATTTTGGATAAAATGGAAAAAATTGGAAAGTCAACACATAACTAATATAAATCAACCAACGAATTCATCACTATAGTCCATGCACTGCCCTTGACAGGGACTAATAATACTAATAATCTTCTTGAATAGGAAAATTCATTCGAGAAATCCTCTAAAAAAAACTATTTTTATTTTAAATTTTCCATAACTCATTTTCTATAATAAAACTTATTCTTTTCTTTGTATTGTTACAAATTTGAATTTCGTTTCAAAATGTTGTGACCCTAAGGATACTTTTCCATGGTATATTCAGTGCACATAATAGTTCATTACTCAAGCATTCATAGAAAGACCATACAAACCCATAAGTGTAGAGATAAAAATATTGATAAGGGATAGATGGTTAATAAGACTTTTATATACAACATATAAGAGACAATTGTTTAATTTCAATTTTCTTGGAAAAAAAAAAACAATTATTTAAGAGTCGTGAATATTGCGAAATGACTTGACTTTATATAATTAAATTAATGATTTAAGTATAATTAATAAACATTATGTACAATAATAATCAACTTTTTTAGATTTTCTAACTTAGAATTACATGAAGAAACAAGATGAGAAGATATTTGCAGCTTCAAATAAATATATTTTCGGATAAAAAAAAAAGTTAGTCCATCTTAAATCAATTTTTTTTGGATTTTTTTTAGAGATAAGATGCTTACTTTAAGATTCAAGTATTTTTTTTTTTATTAAGATTCAAGTATTTTTTTTTATTAAGATTCAAGTATGTCTATGTTTTTTTATTATGATTTCAAGTTGAATTGAAATTTCAAGTCTTTGGAAAGTAAACAAAATATTAATTTTGTTTAAAGTAATGTTGATTTTGGTAATATATGACAATGTTTGTGATTAGAATGATGATAAGGTATTTTTGTGATAAAAAAAATTTTCTTTTCTTGATTTTAAACACAGTTACTTAACTTCAAGTTGTGTATATATGTTTTTGTTAAATATTTATATTGATAAAATTTCACGAGTCATTTTTTAATTTTGATAGAGTACATAGACATCTCTTTGTCTACATATATTGCATTTTAATTCTTGAAAATATCCTTAATTCAATTAGGTTGTTAGACATCTCTTTGTGAACAATTTGTACTTTGATTTTTGAAATTGATATTTTTTTTTCTTTAATCACTTGACTTTGGTAAACAAGGTTTGATTATATGAGCAATTTCCTTATCTTTATTTGAGAAAACTTTTGATATTGTGCCATTTATTTTCTTGGACAATTGGTTTTATCTTATCCTATTGTTGCAATTCTTGGTCACATTGGATTGCAACATCTTATGCAATTGGTCCTTGGTCCTTGACCCTTGACTTGCAAGTTGTACATTGTTTTATCTAATTCTTGTACTTTCCGAATTTATTTACCTTGTTAACTTATGCTTCCAATTTACATTGCAGTATATGCACTTCATATTGAAAATCTTCATGAGCATTCTCAAGATCATTCATCTTCAATTTATGTTGACTTGAACAATGGGTCAAGGGGATGGAGGGATGAACATGGGTTGCGTTGGAGACATCCCTTATTTGTGTTGTCACGAACTACTAATGAGTGTGTGATTCTGCAACATAGAAGGAACCATGATTTATGTTCAATGTTAAGAGGGAATAGTCAAGCAAAATCTAGGTTGGGTGACCTTCTATGTCTACAATTCCACCACGCAAAATAGGAAATTCAAGATAGGGATCAATTAAGAAACACTACAATTTGCTTTGAAACTTTAGAAAATGCACCCATGTTCCAATGTTCAAGTCATCGTGAGTTGTGGAGAAAGTTTGGAGCAAGGCCCGAGCTTCAAAAGACTAAGATAGAGATGCATGCATTCCTTTAAAGTTTTTGATGGGTGTTGGGCATGGTGCATAATATAAAACAATTGATAGAAAGAGATACTTATTTCAATTGGCAGGATTAGAGAAAAAAATCCTAAAAATTACGATATTATTAATTATGCTTGTTACAACAAGAGTTAAACTAACAATTGTTCTTAACCAATGAGTTGTGAAGGCTATTAGTTTAACTTTTGCTATTATTCTACTTGAGTTAACACTCTTTTCCTGAATAATATCAATGATTTTTGGAAATGTTGAAAATTTTCAAACTTGCAACTTTGTAGATGTATTAGAAGTCCATGTTAAAGATTACTTATTAATATTCACTCCAAAGTGTGGGTTGTACCAAGTGAGTTTTCTTCTTCTTCTCATTCAGATTTTACTTTAGTTCTCTAAAATGTCACATAAAAAAAGAAAGTAGTACATTGAATGTCACAAAGGTTCTCAAGATACTTCAATATCAACCATGAACCATGAAGTTGAAAGGTTAGCAACCTAAGATGGCTATAGACCTAGATGTTTATTATGATCTGAAAAAAGGAAATTTGATGACAAGATAGGGAAATTTTACTACCACATATAAAATGGAATTGTCTAGAGGATAGCAAGAATCAATCTTTCTATAATACCACTTGTAATGAATATCTTAATTTATTATTGGAGCATCATATAAAATGTGACAAACTCATAAATCTAAAAACATGAAATATATATAATGAATGTTGAATAATGTAATTAATAATTACTATCTAGTCAATAAAAGTGACATATATAGTACATCATAGAAACAACTATTAACAAATGCCACACCCTTACATAATTAATGATTTTTAAGTATAAAAACTATTAATTATGCACATCACATATACTTATCTTTCCATATTTGTGCCTAGAATGTTTATCATTCTCTATGTGATCTCCATATCAATTTACTTGATAATGTTATGTTAATGAGTTGTTTTTTAAGGCCAAATCCTCCTTTCTCCTTAGAGGTACAAATGTCAATGGCGATTTGTTATTCAATTATGCTCCATTCCATAAAAAGTTTTTTTAATCTTTTCGGTCTTCGGTCTTCAATAATACAACTATTACAAGAATAGAAACTTTACATGTGCTTACAATACTATTTGCAACAAGGTCATTCTCCCATCTAGAGATAGGTATCATAATGTCAACAACTATAATATTTGTTTCAGTTTTAAAATACGCTCTTTCTAAAGAAAATTTATCTTGAATCATTGGCTACTAATGGTATTCCCAAGTACTTGTTGGGAAGGGAAGCTCTCGTAACTCTAGAGCTTATTGATGTTCTTCTAGACTAGGATTGGAGTGTTGAAGAAAATTTAGATTTGTCCTCACTAATATGGCATCTGGAGGCCTTAAGCAAATTTTGAGACCTTTTTGGAATGATTTGGGAACTTATCTTGTAAACCTCGTGTAGTTAACAAATTGTAGATGTGATACTAACTTTGCATTTTACATTTTGAGACAATTTTATGCCCCATAACTCACCTTATTTGATTATTTGGTATTTATATTTCTATCTAATCCTTATACCATGATAATAAATAATAACAAAGATAGAGAGTTTCCCTATTTGATTCCATTATTAGATTCAGTTCCATTTAAAAAGAATAATAAAAACACTAATGAAATACAAATTTGGAACCACTAAATCCATGTCCCATTAAACGTAAAGGCCTTTTGAACTTGGCTGGTAAACATCCAAATTAATTTGTTTTATACTTTTAAACATGTTTATCTTGATCATCATTCCTTTATTTCTTTGATTTTGCATGGAGTGGTTTGTTTCTTATAATATGATGAACATACTTAGAATTCGTTTTCTTTTGACAAGAAGTTATGGACGCATTAAAATCTTTCTCCATGGATAAAAGTCTGGGCCCTGATGGCTGGACCGTTGAGTTCTATTTACATTTCTTCGACTTGGTTGGGTCTGAGCTCCTGGAGCTTGTGGAAGATACCAGGATAAATGGTAAGATTTATGGAGCTATCAACTCTACTTTCCTGACACTCATCTTGAAAGAAAATCATCCGACTACCTTTGGGGACTACAGACCGATTGCTCTCTGCAACCTCTGCTACAAGCTCATTTCAAAAATTATTGCCACCAGACTCAAACCCATTCTTTCACGCTCTCTGTCTGGCGAACAGTTGGGTTTTCTAAAGGGCCGACAAATTCTAGATGCCATTGGTACTACTCATGAATGCATACACAGTATTAAACAAAAAAAATTGCGTGCACTCATCCTTGAGATTGATCTCAAAAAAGCCTTTGACTGTGTAGATTGGAAATTCCTCGGACTGATATTAATCCAGTTTGGAATTAGCCAATCTACCTTAAACTAGATCATGAGATGTGTCACAAGTGCAAACTTTGTTGTGTTAGTCAATGGAGAAACTACAACTTTCTTCCACAGCTGCAGAGGCCTTCAACAGGGTTTCCCTCTCTCACCGCTTCTGTTAATTTTGGTTATGGAAGGTTTAAGCCTCCTTCTAAAAAAAATTCAAGCTGAGAGCGGGATCACTAGGATCAAGGTTTCAAGGTTAGTAAAAATTGTTCATTTGCTCTTCGTTGATGATGTTCTTATCATGACCAATGCCAATCTACTTGAATGGAGGGAGATTGCTAGCCTCTTAAAGATCTTTTGCAGCACCTCGGGATTACATATTAACTGGTCAAAATCCACTTTCCACTTTGTCAACCTACAAGTTCTTGACTTAGATCAGTTGAAGAATCTCTTTCCTCATAATTTTATCCATCTCACTCTCGGCTTCAAGTACCTAGGGTATTACTTAAAAGCATATCACTACAAGGCTTCAGATTGGGACTGGCTTAAAGCAAAGGTAGAAAAAAAAGTTGGCCACTAGTGTAATAGATGGATTTCCATAGGAGGCTGCTACACTCTCATTAAATCCTCCCTCGAAGGACAATCGATCTACTAGATGGCTCTTGCAACTATACCTACTTATGTCTTGGATAGACTAAGAAAACTTGCCTACAATTTCCTATGGTCAGGCAGCAACGAACACCATAAGCTACATCTCTGCAACTGGGAATCACTGGCTAAACCAAAAAACAAGGGTGGTTGGGGGTTCAAGAATATCTACAAGTTCAACAACACACTAGCTGCCAACTCTCTATGGCGTGTCCTGACCACAAGGGGCATCTAAAGTTATGTAATAAAGGATAAATATCTTCCATTCACTATTGTTGCATCTTGGCTCCGGACTGGCACTCCTATCATGCGATCTGCCTCTCAATTCTGGAGGAATCTAGTGGCTTTAGTGCACTGGATTGTGAGTGGGCTCACCTGGAAATCGGGCTCTAGTCACAATATTCTTATCGGTCAGGATCGCATTACAGGGCTCGAACAACACTTTCTTGTCATCTTCTTTAATTTCCCATTTAAACTCCATTTGCATTTGCTATCTCTTTCAGGCCGAGGCGCACTCAGCTCATGGAATCCTGATTGCTCGATGGCACACCAGCTCTGAATTGGACACTGAGTGGAATTCTTATTGCTCCGAGCTTAACCATGTGGGCATTATGCTACACACCGCAGAGGATCTTTTGTTATGGGACAGAGGGGACAATTTAGGTCTTACCACAGTAAAAAAAAATTATACAACCATTTCAAACTCTGTCTGGCAGCAAAATATTAGTGGATGGCGTATTCATTTATGGAATTGGAAACTCCCACTAAAAATCAAAATTTTTAATTGGTTGTCAGTTGAAAATAAAACCTCCACCTGGGACAATCTTCAACGCAAAGGATGGGTTGGTCCAAATCTTTGTCAACTATGTTATAAAGATGTTGAAACAGTTAACCATTTCTTTACTCACCATGTTTGGGACCGGATTGTTCAGGTAAACAACATCAATACTGCATGGACTGGAATTTCTCTCATTGCATACTTTAATCATTGGTTTTCCAGCGAGCACACCTACAAGACTCTCCCATTGTTTGTGAATTAGTTTATATGGTTGTCCAGGAATCTAAAAATATTTGAAAATCAACCTCCTTCCATCAACACTGTAGTCTTTAAAGTTCTTGAATTATATAAAAGCTGGAAAAACTTTCATCAAGATTTGGGAAGAATAAAAAAGTTAGTCAAACCTATTCTTACACAGGATACTCCAACAGGCTGGTTTGATGGAGCAACACAACTTAGTGGTACTATTAGTGGCACATGGGGACTGATTAGAATTAACAAAAGCTCTATCTATAGATGGAATTTTTGTTGCAGCTTCGGTACCAACACAAGGGCAGAACTATTAGGAGCCTAGGCTACTCTTCATTTGGCCTCTAGAGTGCATATTGAACTTCTACAATTGATTGGGGACTCTAGAGTTATCGTCGACTGGATTAATCATAAAGGCAAGCTTCATACCATTTCACTATTGGCCTGGAAGGACAGAATAAGCACACTCCAATGCTAATTTAAGAAGTTCACTTACACTCATACATCTCATGAGTACAATCTGGAAGTCGATATCTTATTAAAGACAACATTACAAGGCAAAGTTGGCTTGATCACATATACCCACTGGCTAGATGGAAATGAGGGTCCCACTCTCGTCACAAAAATATTTTAGGATAGTTCTCTTATTTTTCGAAAACAATTTATCCTCATGAACTATTTGTTACAGCAATTCAACTTTTCTCAGTCCATTGGCATGAAGTCTGACTGCGAGTGAAATAATTTCCCTCTAGGGCTATTTATCTTTCTATATGTAATCCTATTGAGAGAACACATTATATTATAATATATAATTTAGCAATTTTTTCTGCTGGAAAAAAAAAAAAACCCTCCCTGCATTTCGAATATTATGCTCAAAAGGTCATATTCGAGTCTGACACCCATTATCTTGGAAATTATTTTGTATACTATGTTGGGTCTAAACCTATTTGTCATGATCACTTATTTTTCCTTCGAAATTATTTTGTATACTATGTTACATAGTGATGCCAACCCCCCTTCTCCTTGGGCTGCGCAACCTCCCGGTCAAGGATCTTCAATTCTCAAAGTTGAATTAGCTCTCTGATACCTTAATGGTCTCGCTTGTAAATAACCACATGTCTCTTCAGTCTTTCGGTGCAAGTTCTATGACACTCGCGATCTCTCCCTTCGCAATACCGAGCGATTAGTGTTCAGGCGCTAGCTCCTCCTTCATTAGATCCTTCCTGCATATGACCTCGGGTTATGTCCACACACAATTGTGGGCATGGTCGAAAGTGGTTTGGGATCAATCCACTTTTCTCCCCGTAATTCACTACCAAACGCCACGCATCCAATTTGCAATACCACGGTTCCTATTGCGGCCCACTCTCAAGTTTTTAAATTCTGAGCACTTTCCATCCCCGTAATCCTTCGTAACTGTCAATCTCACAATATCAACGATGCTTCTAAACGGATGGATCAGATCTATCCTTTCCAAATTTACAAATCATATTTAACCCTTCTAAATCAACGACTGTGATTTATTTCGTGGTTCAGACTTCGGGAGCTTCGACTTTCAACCTTTTCTTTCCTCCAAAATGCACGGATTCTTGCCGCATTTCCTCCTGAATCAGACGGCTATAATTTACTTTGGACTATCCAATGGTCGACGTTTATTTTGGCCCTCCGGCTCTCCAGGCTTCGGAAATTTCAAGTCTCAATCTGAAAATCTTGAAGTGATTTCTCCAGAGTTCATAATCTATCACCATGTATCCTTCTGGATTAGACGGTTCAGATCTCCTTCGGGTTTTCAGCGATCTCTCCTCCTATGTATACACAGAGTTTAAAGTTCGTGCACTTTTCCTAAATCCAATGGTCTGAAATAATTCAGCTCCTCTTGGATAGATCTTCACCCTTCACCTTGCCCAACCTTCGCAAATTCTTCTTTCGAAAGATTTCTTCGACACATAGTCGATTTCTAGTCATGTGCACTCCTTGCAACCGAGCTCTGCACTTTATTGCGAGAAAAACCCAAGCTATTTCTCCAAGTCAAAGATTTCGCCTACGCACTCCTTGCGCTTAATATACACACTCTGCATACAAAAATTCCATGCTATCTCTTATGAGCTTCGAGTCAAACAAGACTCTCTCGCATGCACTCCTTGTGTTCAATATGCACTCCTTGCATAACTTACAGAAGAGAAACAATTGAAACTTATTCAATTCTTCATAAATTCATCCATTCACCATGAACATCATACATCCACAAA
>JZKD02S0650896.1:945565-988613 GCA_000966675.3 Picea glauca | reverse complement strand
TATATATATACTTTTGCCTTGGATTTTTACTTATATTAATGTTTATGTGCAATGTGATGCCTTATATACATGCATGCTTATGAACTTAAGAATGAAATAAATGTCAATCTAATACATAGTTAGCAAATGCATCAGTCATGAGATTCTGACTCCTAGGAACATGAACATGTGTAATGAAATCAAAAAAATGCTCTAGAACACTTACCCACGGGAATTGTCGGAGAAGAGTTGGGTCACAGATCCAATACTCTCCATTGAACAGAGACACAACTAGTTGGGAATCCAGGCGAACTTCCAGAAATTGAATGCCATGTGAAATGGTGTCTCTAAGAATTTTGATCGCGACGCTATATTAGGCCATGCTATTTTTCATTGGCCCAAGAGAAGATCCCCTTGAAGTCGCCAACTGACCCATGGGTGAATAAATCACCCAAGTGGCGGAAGCAAGATTCCAAGTGTGATAGTTAGCACTGTCCGCAAATCCTATAAATACCATTGATTCTTGAGACATTTGCCACCCAAGTAGAAGCATGGTAAGCAAAAATAAAAGAACAATAGAAACTAAGCTAAGTCTAATAATGCCAATATAAAACAAATAAAAATGGGGAAATGCATGAGCATCACTGCTCAAGCTAGTACCTCTTGAGATAAAGCCCATTTATGGGCTCAGCCAACGCATTCCCCTCATAATCAGCAAGTTCATAAACACATTTTTTCAACACACACCTCACAATGTAAGGCATGTTCCACGTCATGTTAAACTTGTATGCCCCTAGAGCGTCTTCATATTGATAATAGACCAAAAAAATATCTCCTTCAGAATAAATCCTAGGGCGAACAAACTTATCATATTGAATTTTAGCATGCTTATTATGCACCTTGTTCATCGTGGAAAAATCTTGACGTTGCTCGTCAAGCTTCTCCAGCTGAACAAGAAGTTCTTTGAGTTCGGACGTGTCGAGAAGGAGCTCAACAATGATTTTGGATAAATCCCAACTTAGAAGCTAACTCTGACATCATTTTATTCTGAAAGTGATTTTATGGTCAGTGGAAATATCCGTTGGAACTTCAAACCTAGCAATAATTTGATTGAACATGAAGAGTGTGGCAGTCTCACTGTCATTAGAAAACGTCAACATGGACTCCTCCCACTTTGTGAAGTAGTCAATGACCACGATAATGTATTGATGCCCCCTAGACGAAGTTGGGTGGCATGTTGTAAAATCTACCCTCCACTTGGTGAAAGGGTCGACAACAACGATAATAGGGAACAATAGAATAGGATGCACGTGCATCTTCCTAGAAAAAATTTGACACAGATGACACTTCTTAACCACCTCTATGCAATCCTTGAAGATCATAAGCTAAAAGTATCCATCACGCATGATATTTTGGGTTAGTTACAACCCAGAAAGATGAACGCCATAGGCCCCACTATGAGAGTCCTTTGGCACACTCTTCGCCTCTCTGTGGGTCAAACAATGATGAAGAACGGAATCAACCCCCCACAATACAAAATGTCATCGCTAATGAGATAATTCTTCACATGATGTAGAATACGCCGTCGAATGTACCACAAATATTTTGGAGATACACAAGGATATCCCCATACAAGGGTCAAAGGAAGAGATGAGGAAAATGTGCTCATCGAAAAATAATTTTGTTATTATGACATCCTTCTCTTCACTCGAATGCTCTGACATGAGCTTCGAAAAAACCAACGATTTTTTGGACTTAGCAAATGTGAAGTCTAGATAAAACTCTTGTAATATAACAATCCACTTATTATATTTTCCCCCGACAATATGTCGGGTTAAAACATACTAAAATGGATTGACATTTGTGATCATGTGGTTTTTCACAAAAGAGCATAATGTTAAAGCCTTTGTACAGTGTACACGGTCATCAAAGCCAACTTTTAAACATGTGAATAATTAAGTTCAGGACCCACCAAGCCACAACTAAGATAGTAGATAAGTTCTCTTGGAACGCATCATCCTCCTGAACCAAGACCATACTAATCGTTGATTCTGATGTTGTGAGGTACAACAAGAAATCTTTGTTACATTCCAGGGGACTAAGCAAGGGGAGAGACATAAGAGCCTTCTTAAGCGCATCGAAAGATCATTGAGTGAAATCGTCCCAAATAAATGGGACCCCCTTTTTCAACAAGTGCATAAACCCCTTGGTGATGTCGACATAATCAGATATGAAACAACAAAGGAAATTGGATTTCTATTAGGGAAAATTTTAGGGGCTATATGGCACCCATAGGCTAATTTTTCCAAAAAAAAGATTCGCCAGTTTCCATTTTTTTAAAAGTTATTCGCCCAAATTCTATAGCATAAAATTATTTTACCTTAAAAATAGCCCAAATTTTATAGAACATATATAAAATCCTTAGAAATTTGAATATTTTTACAAAAATATCACCAAACATTTTATACTTTGCATATTAAGGACTAGTAAGATTCGTCAAGGTTTCTACATTATGAGATAAATTACCATCCTTAAAAGTATTCATGCTTTCCCTTGTAAGCTCTGAAGTTTTTGAATGTTACACAGGGGAGGCAATTGAACTATTGCCTCAACCTTTAAAGGATCAACCATGATCCCCTTATTAGATATGATAAAACCCAAGAGACACCCTAAAACGATGCAAAAGATGCATTTGTTAGGATTCAACCGAATTCTGTAATATCGGCATCGTTCGAACATAAGGCGAAGATGAGCGGGATGATCTTCTCTCTTGTGAGAGCGAGTAGCTAAATCATCTATATAATCCTCCACAATGTGCTTAAGATCATGAAACGCGAAGGACATGGCCAATTGAAACATAGCGCTAGCATTTTTTAGGCCAAAAGGCATCTTCCGATATGTGAACGTACCCCAAGGACACATAAACGCAGTTTTGTGTTGATCCTTGGGATGAATCTAAATCTAGTTATAACTGGAGAATCCATCCATGAAAGAGAATATCTCACTCCCTGCACACTCATAAATAATTTGATCTATAAATGGTGTGCATAAATTGTCTTTGGGACAAGCCTTGTTCAAATCTCTAAAGTCCATGCAAACTCATATTGTTCCTTGCTACTTGTCTACCGGAACGGGGTTGGATACCCATTCATTCAAGGGAACAAGGTAGATAAATACAACTTTGAGAAGATTTTCCACCTCATCCTTTATCACAATTTCCTTTCTAAGATTCACGAGTTGAATTTTTTATCGAACAGAATTCGCTTTATCATACATTTTAATCTCATGTTCAACAATTTGGGGATCTGTGCCGAGAATTTCCTTAAATTTCCAAGAAAATATGTTGTGAAACTCTTTAAACAAGTCAATGTAAATGTGTACCTCATATGAATAACAGTCTACCCTTATGAACATGTTCTCAACGACATTGGGGTTATGAGAGATGTTGATTGGCATTGTTTCTAATATGTTTGCCATGTTTCCCTCAGCATACACTCCATGTGTCTCCAAGGGGTTCATGGGTTGATTTTTATCTCCAATCAAGGCCGATTGAAACTCTATTCTCTCAATCCTATCAAGGTCCGAGAGGAAGTAAGACATGTGGTGTAAGTCCACCTAAGGCCATTATGGCCCAGTCATCGCCTCCATAATATCCTCGATAAAATAATCTGACTCTTATGTCCATGAAGGAGTAGGATCAATGTCTGCAGTGGACATTAAATTACTTGATAAGATATCTTTGTTGCAGACAACAGAATATCATTTCCGGAATGCTTAGGCCCCTCCACCAAATCCAATGGAGAAGGTAGAACCCACAGGTCCTCAAAATATGATGTACGACAATGGTACACTTGGGAACCGAGAAGATCGGTTGATCATAACACATTGGAACATAGTTAACGTAAGAGATGGGTGTCGCAAAGTTAAATGTTCCCATCAACAAAGGATACAACCCAACACCTATACTTTGAGTGGTCATATGGTAATTACCGACTAACGGGACAGTAGATCCCATGGATGCATCTAAATCATTACGAGTAAATGACACTTGATCAATAGTTACAATATTCCCCTCATGGGGGAAACATAGTACTTGGAATATCGAGGATACCACTATCATCATTTCATAGGTCCAACTACGCCCTAACAAGAGGTTGTAGTCGAGTAGAGCATCGATCACTTCCATGGTAACGGTTTTACCTCCTAACTAGACAAGAAAGGAGGAAATAATCTCATGCAGTCGAAACGACCATCCATCAAACATTATAAGAAAGTTAGGATATGGAGCAAGCTCAGGGGAGCCAATGGCTCACCAACAAGATAGAGATATAACGAATTTCGAAGCACCTTCATCGACAACTGTCCTCCCAATAGTTTCCATGGAACAAATGACTTGAATCTGGAAGGCAACATGATAGGGAAGGCGAGGCTTGACATCAATGGTGTCAAACTTGATAATTTGTGAGGTAGAATAATCCATAGCCCCTATAGCGGACAAAATTTCTCTCCATTGTGAAGGGAAACTCTAGAGCACCTCTTAAAGTTCGACATCACACACAGCGTCTAATCCAAATCCTCAACAACTGAATAGTTCAAAGCAATTCTAGAATTTGGATTGTGCGATGAGCATTTGTAAACACCTTTTGGTATGTGTAGCATTGTGTCCCCTAAAGTCTTCTCTATATGAATATAATTATGCAAGTCGGGAGACTCTTTTCCTTTCGACGTCGACTCAAGGTTACATTTCTTGAATTACCAAAATATCTCATCGCCATATGTTGACCTTGAGGAAATAGGTTGCTCAACATAGAATCTTGTTGTTGTGATAAAAATCGTAGGGATTCTTCCATCTTGGGGAACTGATGTGTGAGGTGATCATCTTTGCACAACTTGCAAGGAAATTTAACTTTTTTCATATCCTTCTTCACCCCACCAGCATTATTCTCGGGTTTAGCGTTGTTATATTCCCCCCCTCCTTTTTCACCCCTATTATTCTTCTTCTTTCCTCCGGATTGTTGGGCACCCTTTGGAATTGTCGCTTTCACAACATGTAAATCCAATGATTGAAGGTTGGAAGCGATTGCAGTGTGAACTAGACCAACCACAGTTTGATGAATTGACATTTGTTTCATATGGTTAGTGACCAAATCTATGGTAGAGTTGCAAACAGAACCAACAATGCCATCATCATGTGATCCAAACTTGGGATTCTGAGGGTCAATGTTGAGGATCCCATACTGAGCATAAATCAAGTCTAGTTGGTGGGCCTTGAATATGGCTTCTTCTTCATTAATAAACCCTAAGGTAGAGACATCCTTGGAGATATACGACAACAAGGACTTCAAAAACCACTCTAAGAGAAGCTCTCTAGGAATAGTAGCCTTAATCATCCTCTTCCATATCTACCACTCCTGAATGTGATCAAAGATATGGGTTTCTTTGTCTTACCTAAGTGTAGACAATAAATCTGTGTCAGCATCGAACTGGACCGAAAGCTGGAAGTCATTGAGAAACACTATCGCAAGATCGTGGAAATTTTGAATGGATGATCCATGCAACTTATTATACCATTTTGTAGAAACTCTCATGAAAGTGCATTGAAATAAGTGCAATCGAATGGAATCATCATTTAACAAGTTTTAAGAGCACCATAAATGAAATATTTTCACGTGATGTCTTGGATCCTTGTTGGATTTTCCTTTGAACTTTGGAATGTTCGAAGGTAGTTTGGTTGGGAGTCGGGGCCGGTTGGGATCAGGGCAGACTAGGTCGTTCATTAATTTCAATAAGTATGGAAAATTAAAAGTTGGTAGAAAGGGAATCCTAGGTTGTGACATTGAATTCCGACTATCGGGGTTGGAAGCCTAGGTTGTGACATTGAATTTTGACTACAGGGGTTGGAAGCGTTGAGTTCGTTGGAACTTGAAAAAGAATGACCTAGATTGTAATTAGCACCAAGTTTCCAGGAAGAGATTGTGTATTAGCTAGGGTTCTGATAGGAACCAAGATATCCCTGAACATAAGGAAGAAAACTTCCACTTTTTGACTGTCCATATGACTGTAAGGGGTTTCCCATTGTCAGCATCCCCTGTGAAGATAAATTCCCTTGCATGGGATTCCATGTAACTTGGAAAGGGTTTCCCCCTAACAACATCCCGGATGACATAAAAGTGTTACTCCCAAAACCACCAAACATCATAAAATGGTTTGAACCTACAAGCATATCGAAGGATTGGAATCCTCTTCTCATCTAACCACCCCACCTGACAAAAGGATTGGCCCCAGAAACAATCTCAAAATATGGAAAAGATTTGCTTCCAAGCGAAGGAAACGGCGTGGGGGATATGACCCCTTCCCCATGGGACACCTTGCAAAGGAATTGAAGAACTCCCCACACCACCACTAGGCTTAGAAAAGATCAGGTTGGAACTAACCGAGACCTGGGGCATGCCCATAGTTGGCATCCAAAATGAAAAGGTATTAGAGACGAACAATGATGACGGTGTCGCATTCATGGGATGAGTGGGCCCAATAATCAATGGTATGGAGATACCAAATGAAGTAGACATCATTGTTACGATTGTCATTTGGGTAATTGAGTGAGGATGAGAGACTCCCTCCCCCCCCAACTATAGGTGAAGAGGACCCCCAGACTTTTATGCATCAATGATGATATCCATGATGGACCACCTAAGAGAAAAACTAGCATTGTAATTCAACTGAGAAGAAGACAGAATCTGCATGAGAATTGGATTGTCAGGTCCATTAAGAGGATGGTTGAAGAGACTGACAATTCCTTTGACTTCAAGATCCGCAACCCTAGTAAATTTTGGCACAAAAATGTTTGGATCCACAATGTTTGGTTCAAATAACTCAAAGGGACCTATAGGATCAAAAGAACCAACTTTGTCCAATCGACGCCTCTAAGGAGGCGGTGGAGGTTCCACCCTTTCTGGTGAAAGAAATTGAATCCTTTGAGATTGGTGGAGCGATTGGTATGCCACCTTAAATCAGTGATTCAAGGTGGCTATAAATAGACTCCCCTAAAGTTGGCTAAGAACAGAGAGCGCGTCACTAAAATTCACAAAGGCAATAGCACAAGCAAACAACGGAAAAGGACCTTATGGAAATCAGCATAGGTTGGTTAAGTCTCGAGGCCGACGAACGAAGGAGTGAGAAGCAGTTACCCTAAAGTCCATGTAACAGCCCTACCTAGTGCAAGTAACCCTTGCTTCATGAGGCACCCTCCAGGGGTACTGAGAGTGTGATGCAACATCTACCTCAACTACTGTGGGAAGCCCCCCATAGTCACCTATGTGATACCTAGGAACGGAAACCAAATATACCAACTCGCAGTCATTGTCCAAGAGAAAAGTCAACAATCGTGATCATACGTATGGATATGGTGGCTAAGCCAGAATCCCCAAGAGCACCAGCTCTATGGAGGGGCATGTGGTACTTAAGGAACCCCCATATATGCAACAATCCGCAAATGCTTTGACAAGTATTGGAGAGGTAATCTCCACCACTCACCCTCATGTGGCCTCATATTTGGATCATGTGTTATAGGAGTTCCCCTACCACACCTATATGACAATTGGATTTTAACACTCCCTAAGTCATACCCATATGTTCAGTTAAACAACCTTGGAGAGTTTACTCCCCAACATATTCCAAGGCCCTAGCCTAGACAAGTTGATGAACCCTAGAAACAAAAGTCTAGTAAATTTTAATTTTATTGTTCATTCTATGGGTTGTTGTTACGCAATAGGAATAATTGTGCAACTAATGGTGTTTTATGACACTTGGAGAAAGGAAACACTATAAGAACATTGTTGTCTTTATAAAAAAATTATTATCCTTAAAATGAAAATGACCGTTTGTGAACACTTTGATGCAAGCCTTTCAAATTTCAATGCAATTCTTTTCTTTTTTACATATGCAACGCAACTTTTCTTTTTCAAGGAAACATGCAATGCAATTTTTTGAAATATGTACAACTTTTAGCTTTCTTTTTCAAAACTGAAAATTGTTACTGACATAAAACAAGAAACCGTAGATGCCTACAAATGCAACTAACTTTTATGTTAATGCAAGAGGAAGAAAAGTATGCTACAACTAAGACATGTTCTTTTTCCTTTTCAGTTCTAAGGGTGACAAGAAATTGAGGGAAAAACTCTTCCTATTCAATTTATTGCAAACAAAGCAAAAGAAAAATTGAAAAAACAAATGCAACTTTTTATTTTTTCTTTAAAAATGGAAATGAAAGGGAGAAAGACAACACAACTCTTAAACCAAAACCTTCATATTATAAAACAGACTACAAGAGCAACCCAAAAATCAAAAGTCTTGAAAGAACTCTTTACGCCACAAAGCAAATCCAACAAAAGGTTTAAAACCATAAAAGCATCAAACAAAATTGTTTTTCTTTTATTTTACAAACAAAGGCCACTTTCTGACACTGTTGGGACATAGACAGAAACCAAGAGAGTCCACAAGAACCCCCAAAGATCAAAATAGATCCTTGAGAGAGTAAAAAGGAAAGAAAAATATCTTTACAAAACATATACGCGCTTGTCACAAGGAAAGGTGTCTATGTATGGGCTCTTCCCTTCTACAAGTCGTGTATGTATGCTTCTAATACTTAAGAACAGAGCGTACACCACCCAAATTTTCAAGAAATGCTTGAAAAAGAGTGGATTCAAGGAATAAGAATAAAGGCCATGTTTATACAAGATTCAAGATAGCAGTAACAACTGAAATAAATCAAGAAAGCAAAGAAAAACCAAGACAAGCACCCTAACTAACCCAAAAGGAAACATCCCCAGTGAAGTCGCCAATTTTGTTGATGGAGAAAGTACTCATATGGTTTTGGATCACAACCACAACAAAGCGAACGACTTAAAGACTTAACTCAATCCCAAAAAAACAGTCACACAAATTGTAACTAACTAACTAACTTTTGATAAGAAATAAGGAGACAAACCTGGATCTAATCGTTAGATGTAAATCCCTTGCTTGAAAATCTTGCTCCGGCGTTACGCTACAACACTTTCGCCAACCACCTACACACAAGAAAGATCACTACAAGATAGGTAGTTACAAAATAACCAACTTTCAAATATGTTAACTGAAATTAAGTCCATTAGTTTTCTAGATAATTATATGCCCAAATGTAACAATTATAAACTAAAACACAAAGATGAATGGGAAAGAGAGCTCTTTATTGATTTAACAACAAAGTTAAGGAACATTACAACTTGAAACTGCTACGGCGCTACTGCGAAACTGGCATCCAAGTTCCTCGACCTGGGCCAATGAAGATCAACTCAACCTCCAACTTCTTCGCTCAAACAAGTCTGAGAAAGAGAAGTGGTCTCTTTCTGACAAGATAAAGGGAGAAAATATTGTTGGAAACAGAGGTTTCCAAATATGAAAGAGATAATTCATAGACATTGAATAAGGGGCTTGCAGACTAGGCAATAATTGGCCAACATAATGGTGCTAAATGGCATGATGATCTCTTCTCTACCCCTTGGCTCCTTTTATACTCCAAACAAGTGGTTAGAGTAGTCATACGTGTGCAATAGGGGGTCAGGGACCAGAGAAAACTATAAACCAGCCCAAAATTTATCAAAATTGTGTTTTTTTTAGCCAAATAAATGTTTACACAGGTTGATAAAGAACAACAAGCATATATATGTATGTTGCATAACTGATAGAGAACGTACATCTTCAAAAATGGGGTTTTTTTATGATTTCTGAGGAGGAATAAAGAGGAATTGAGCCTGCAAGTAGGGAAAGGGTATTTGAATCAAGCCAATAAGGCATCAATGCATATGAGGTGGCAAATGATGCTATAACAGCAGTCATAGAGCATAGGGAGATAATGGAAATATATATATATATATTGAGGAGGAATAAAGAGTTTATCCACTGCAAGTGGACCTCTCTATCACAAAAGTGCGTGAAAACGAACACTTTGTGTCATTCAATATGTTGCAATAATGAAACTTCTAGCTAACCATAAATAGAGAATGGATTCCCTCAAGTTAGAGTGTTTGCATATAAATTACACACATGGAAATGTGAATACTCAAAAACAAAGTGTATGCACAGTGAGTAAATCCCATAAAGAAAAATAATAAACAAATATAAAACACTTATCTTTTAAAAGAAATATGCAACTAGCGACAGGGGACGGACATACCTCCCGACCGTAGATTTTCTACTCCATATCTTAGCAGCAAATCACCCTCAAGATGGGGATACAAATCCACAAGAGAGGTTGTCTCTATTGTCCACTCATAGCCCAATTTTACTCAGAGAGAGATATTTTTTCTACAACAATCCCAATCCACCAGCTCTCTTCCCCTCAACCCGAAAAACCCGCAATGAATGGGATCCCTTTTCACTGCACACAGTCCCTTAGGCCTTCCCACTTCCCTCCAGGGATCTAGCACAAGTTAGCAAGGAATCTCTCTTGTTGGGGACTCTAGGGATGTCAATTGTAACAGGAATAGCTTACATTAGCAAGGTCATTGTTGTAGGGAAAATTCTCACACAGAAATTTCACTCTACAAGCCTAACAACCTGCTTCTTCATGCATTTTCAACTCTAAAACAACTACCACACATGCCCACTATGGTTTTTTCCAAGCTCCAACACTCTGCACTCCCTTGTTGTCCCAAACATTGCATGTAAAAACTGCTCTCTTTTCCCCTACAAAATTCATTTTCTCCCATGCATGTTGACTCTCCCAATTCCCAAGCTTGATCGTACTTGTTATAGCGCAAGTTGTAGGATGGGAAAAGATCGATGATACAACTTGGGAATCCTACACCCAATGTCGCCTCGATGTAGGTCCCGCACTTCAAGGGTGACTAGGTCACTCTAGGGAGGCGATCTCGGTGACCCTAGGGGGGTTGAGATGGATGTAGAGGGAAATGGAAGTAAATCCCATAGAGGTCAATTCTAAGTGGAATGAAAGGTAGGGGCAGATGCCTTGCAAGTCAAGTAATTGTTGCCCCACAGGTATAGTACTTTTCTGGATGATTGTACCTACCCGAGACACAAGAAAACACACTTTGCAATGATATATGTTAGTTGGATCAGCAAGTTAAGCTTGTTGTCCTTAATTTGCAGCAGTATATATCAGCAAATAAAACATCTAAAATCATCATATAAATATCTAGACTAGTTAGGTAAATCAACATCAAACTTAGCAATGAATATAGAGGCTGAAAATTGGCATTTAAAAAGCTAGATAAGATGGTTGTTGTAAACATGTGTTTTCTGCAGAAAAATGCAGCCTTATGGCTGTAGAATTCAGTGGCATGTAGCAGCAAAATCAACCATGAAAAGTTTCCAAGAACTAGCTCAAAATATGTGCCCTAGTTAGGAGAGTAAATGAGCAAAGTTAGAGAGATAGTCTAGGGTTAGTTTAGGAGTTATGAGAGTGTTAGTAGCTAGGGTTATGCAACCCTAATGGTTGTAGGTTAAAGTTCGTAACATCAATTAGAGTGTTGGGAGAGAGGGGACGCCCTAGTCGGGGAAGACTCTTCTCAATGAGACAAATCAACTTCAAGCAAGAGACCTTTCAAAAGACCAAAAATTGTGTTTCCCAAGGTAATGATTTTATATCTCCAACGCAAAAAAGTATGACTAGTGCCTTTACTATTGGGTTAATGGAGTCAAAAGGAATTTAGAGAAGCTACCTCCTTGGGGGTTTAAGCCCTTACTTCCCAAGGAAAGTTTCTCTAGGCCAGGGTTTAAGCTAAGAGGGTGTATGCCCTTATACTTCTCTTAGCAAACCCTTGTTGAAGCAATAAGATGAAGCCTAAGGTGGGGGTGTATGCTCTTATACTTCCCACCTAGTTCCTAGCACAATAACCTTGACTTGAAACAAATGATAGCAAGAAAGTAAAAACCATACCAAATCAAGGAAAAATGTCAAGATAATCCACCACAATAGAAATAGAAAAGACTTCCAAGGTTAGCGCATCACTTCTTCCATCAACTATTCATAAGTATAACCATACACAAGTGCACAAGAGATAGAAATGGCCAAGAGGGCTGAAAATTTCAGACCAAGTCTCTCACAAGAGGGAGATTTATGATTTAAAATGAGATCTTATGATCTCTATTTATACTAAAAGTAGATAACATAGTTTGTCCACAAATTAAGGAGTAAAACACAAGATTAGGGGGTCAACAACCCTAATCTTGCCCCCTTAACAAAGTAATATTAAACAATTCACTTAAATTTCACTTTTTGCACAAATTAAACCCTAATTTAGGAGGACGTCACTCCTTTAGGGGACGTTTTGCCACTTTGAGGAAATCGTTGGTGTTGGAGAAGCATGGATGGGCCTCCAAAGGCCATGTGTCTAGCATCTAGGAACTCATATCATGGTGAAGTCCTTCTTCTCCCCAAAACGTCAATGTGTCAAAGAGTGGCACGTCACCACCATGCCCTAGCCCCCAAGATCATGATGTCAAGCTCAAAAGTGGAACATTTTGCCCCTCCTAGGAAAATCATTTGGCAAGTAAGGGGTGGGCTAGGTCTTCCAAGTCATCATCAAGTCCATCCAAGTCTAATCTCTCTCATATGGCATGCGGACCCCTGGCATCCAACCTGTGAGCTTGTAGCCCCATGGAAGCCCAAGCTAGGCTTGTTCTCCCAAAACTGTCCACCAACTAGGTCCTACAAAGACAAATGAACACACCATCCAAGGATCTTAAGTCATAACATCATGATAAGTGAATTCAATCAATAAATAAACCGTCTAAGCATGTGCATCAAAGATCACTATATCAAACAATTAACAGCTCAAAGACATTATGCGGCTTGTCAAGCTTAAATATGGGAGGGTTGACAAGGTGTCCTATTGGGTAGATCTTGCCCTAGGTCAAGGAGAGCTTCCAAGAGGTCCCTCTCTAATCCATATAAAGTGTATGATGTGGATGGGTTCAAGACTCAATGGGCATAGGGCTCATGACATACAAGGGGTTGTAGTGTCTCATTCATGGGTGCCTTTGTAGAGGGTGTGTGGTACCTTCGTCCGCAATGCACTTTTTCCAATCCCATCAATTGCCTTTTATCTTTCTTTCTTTATATTTTCTTTCATAATAGCATAAGGAGAGATTGAAGGTCATTGCCCTGGCATGGTGACCAGATGATGGCAATGTCGCCCACAAAGACCTAATGGAACTGAGAAGTTTGGCTCATGATGAGACCCCCTTTCTCTCACCCATGCAACTCAGAGCCATTGCCCTGGTTTGGTGACCAGATGATGATAATGTCATACCACTAGATATCCATGGACATGATAGGTTGGCTCGTGATGAGACCTCCTATCCTTCAACTAACCTTTTAATCATTTCTTCATTATATTGTGGGTCCCCTTTATTCAAAGATAAGTGTTGCATTGTTTTATTAGGTGATCCTTGAGCAAAGCATCTGGAAGGTTTATATAAGGTTTTTATCTTTTACCCAACACCAACCCCTCTGGGCCTTAAGCCCCTTCTTCCCATAGAATGAGGAACAACCCCTTCTTGGGTCAATATACCCTAAAATCCCAAGAGATAAGGAAATGGAGGGGAATAATGATGGAAATTGGTAAGTATGGTCGAGAACGATACAATGGCTCATTAAGGGAGTTCCCAGTAGCAATCTCATCCCCAAGGAAAACCACTTACTAGGGCACAATGTCAACCACCAAGGTGAAGCAGGGTAGAAGGCATAATGTCCAAGCACATGTCATAAAATCTAGAGCAATCTACGATACAACATAATCAAATGGCTTAAATATTGAAATGATGTTCACAATAACATTGACTTGTACCTCATGGATCAAGGCCCACTACCTTCCGGAAGCCAATCCGTGTTGTGGATGCCATTTGCAAACCTGTGACCATCTGTAGTGGTGAGTGGGTTTTCCATCTGTGCAAAGGGTATTGTTGGTCATGTAGTCTCTCGACACTCCATATTTGCACCCCGAGGGCCTCAATACATCATCTCCTTAGTTATCAACAAAATGGGGATAATAATACTCAACCCCCATGCTCGCATTAACTATGTCTAGTGGCCTTTAAACACACCCTCTTTCATGTGTTTAATGATTGGGGCTTTAATACACTCAAGAGGAATTTAGAAGGTTTATGCACAATGATAATTTTAGAAACTGAGTTGAAATTAATAGACATGGGTAATTCCCCCTTGGACCCCCTCTTAAACCCTCCCCTCTCTTGTGGAAGCTTAGCCCCCATTACTCTGTCTATGTCCATCTGGAGCTAGCGATACATTTATTTTATTATATTTGATATACAATGTTTACATATTACATTATCGGGCCCACAACCATATATCGTATTTACATTATACATCGCTAAACCTAGGATTAAAAACATGGATGTTACAAATATGCTAAGAAATATTGCACTCAATTTGCACAAAGATGCCCTCTCCATAGCCTCTAATTAAAAACCTCTGCAAATCCCACTCATGCTCAAGTTTATGAAGAAAAAAACATGCACCAGCTCAAGGACGTAATGGATATTGAGAAGCAACACTCCCCTCGCTTGGATGTCAATCAGAATGAGGCAACCAACCTTCATGTTTTCTTCAAACGAAAGTGTTGTTGTATTCAATAGTCAATTTTTTTGTAAATCGGGACCTGGGAAGTAAATATGGAATGTTTTGTTTGTGGTCTATGGTAAGGATTATTATGTAGTTATATAGAGCTATTTTGTATCTAACTCTGCACTTCTTGAAGAAACCCCGTGTATACTACTATAGCATTTGCTATAGCATTTTATAGAAATAAAATTTTAAGTTTTGGTTAAAAATAATAATAATAATCAAAATACATAATTAAGATTGCAAGGATTTTAGGTTAAGTCATTTACTAAGGTCCTTTCCTCCTTAGCATTAAGCCCCCCTATCTTTCCCCTCTTTTGTAGTCATAGCCCCCTATTCTTTTATCCTTCTCTTCCGCAACCTATGATGTATTTTTTTATTATCATTCAATGTACAATCATGCAGATTACATTGTTTTTATCCATTCATCATATACATACACAATATTGATCTCGAAATCAAAACTGGGGTATTACATTTAAATTGGGAAAGTGCCCAATGGAGGCTTAAAAGCATGTGGTAATTTGGGTTGAAAAGGGAGATGAGAACACTTGATATTTTCATAACTATACAAACATGAGGAAAAGTATAAATACCATTTGGGATATTCAAATTAACCAGGGAAGGAAAGTAAGTAGTTTCAAAGATATTTTTGAGGCAAGCACAGCACACTTCCAATCCCTCTTCAAGGAACCAGAAGGGTCAACATAGCAAAGGTAATAAAAAATTCTTCATTTAATATGCCAATGTTTGATGAAGACAGTGAAAATGAGCATTTAATGGATCCCATTTCTAAAAAATGATTGAATAAAGTAGCACAATCTTTTCAACAAGGCAAGTGTTTGGGCCCAAATGGGTGGCCAATTGAATTCTACATTGGATTCTATGAGTTACTGGAGGAAGATTTGATGACAATAGTTGAATTCTAAGTGCTCAAGAAAAATCCTCGAAGTCATAAACTCAACCTTTCTCTCTTTTATTCCAAAAACATATAATTTGGTTACATATAAGGACTTTCAACCTATTTCATTGTGTAATGTTGTACAAAATCATAACATATAGGATAAAGTCTATTTTATAAAAGTCAATATCTTCATAACAATTTGATTTTCACTGAGGAAGACAAATACATGATGCAATGGAAGTAGCTTAAGGGGTCCTGCATATGATTAAAACAAAAAAGTTGCCTATATTTATCATAAAACTAGACCTTTCTTGCCTATATTTATCATAAAACTATACCTTTCAAAAGCATACCATCAAGTCTCATGGCTTTATCTCAAGTTAATTCACATTCATGTGCTTTAGTCTTCCTTTAGTAAACTAGATTGAGGGATGCATTTCATCTACTTATTTATGTGTGCTTATAAATGGTTTGACTACCCCTTTCTTTAAACCATCATGTGAGCTCATTCAAGGCTGTCCACTTTCACCTCTTTTATTCTTGATAGTTGTAGTGGGGCTCGATAGGTATATGATTCACTCCAAGAACATTGGAGGCCTTAAAGGAATCAAGTTAGGGAAAAGACACATTACAACTAACCTCCTACTTGACGATGACATGTTATTGTTTGGAAATGGTACTATTGGGGATGCTCTTAGGATATAGGAGTTTCTAGAGGTATATATGAAAGCTACATGTATGCAAAAAAATTCCCATAAATCATCCTTGGTACTATATATGATCCCAGAAGGTCGATGTAGGCATCTAAAAACCATTTTACAACACACAAAGGTCCTATTTCAAAAAGGTATAAAGCATCTTGGTTTCTATTTAAAAGCTAATGAATAGAGCTCCAACGATTGGCTTTGGTTGTATATTAATATTGAAAAAAGAATCAAAATTCAATGCAATACGTGATTATCTCGGAGGGTGCAATTAACTCTTGTAAAGTCGATGTTGGAAGCAACATTGATATATTGGCACTTTATTGTTCACATCCTAGTTGGGATTCAAAAGAAGCTCAAGAAAAAAGTTTATTAATTGTTATGGAGAGGGAAAACAAAATATGATGTTGTGGCTTGGGTAAGTTAGAGAAGGTAATAGAACCCAAAAACCCTAGAAGGTTGTGGTTTGAAAAATAATAATATGTTTGGGAAGGCATAGAAGCAAAGAGTCTTTGGCAACTTTTCAAGGGAGAAAATCTATGGCACAACCCCTTGCAAATAAAGTATATAAAGCCATTATTCTTCGATGACTGGCTCTGGAAGGAGCCAAAGACATATCACAAGTGTTCTATAGTTAAGAAATCACTAGTGGACTCCTGCCCTATTGTGGGCTCGTGGCTAGCTTGGAAAATTTTCAATGGGAAGAAAGTTAGGGTGGGGACAAAAGGATGTTACCATTTGTCATTAGAATTACAAGCCATCCTCCACAATCACATAATATGTTCTCTAAATGATACATCATTGGCACTTTAACCTAATCCTTGGAGGGAGGAATGGAACTCTATAGGTGAAAGTGGCCTTGAGGGAGATTTGGTTTATAAATGGACGAGATATATCTAGTCTCTCATCTACTATACAATTACACTAAAGAAGGGTGAAGACATTCTCCTTTGGTCAAAAAATTCATCTGCAAGGCAATACACAACAAGGTTAAGCTACTCTTCCCTCTTTACAATTGATGTCTAACAATTAATAAATGATGGTAGCATACATTGTGGAAGATGAAAGGAGCACTAAGGGCAAAAGAAAAATTTGGCTAGCTCTATATGATAAGATACCTACATGGGATTTCCTCCAAAAGATATCCAAACATGGTCTAGGTATGTGCTATCTATGTAGACAACATGAGGAAATAGTTTACCACTTGTTTGTAGGATGCCACTTCACTTAGTAAGTATGGACAACCTCCATGACATTGTTGAACGGAGTTGAAACATGGGAAGGTGATTCTTTGGTTAATACATTCCAAACTTGGTTTGTAGACAAATCTACAAGTACAAGTCCTTTCAAATTGTTGTTTAAGGTGATTCTCTGGTTAATACATTCCAAACTTGGTTTGTAGACAAGTCTACAAGTATAAGTCCTTTTCAATTGTTGTTTGTTGGGCTATATGGCACTCTCGAAGCAAGAGTATATTCTAGAATTGTCTTCTCTCCGAAACAATTTTTTTATAGAATCCAATTATGTTACAAAGAGTATAAAGGTCCAACTCATGTGGAGACTCAAGGACAAATTCATTCACTATTGATTGATGAAAGGAGGCCCTAGTGCATTTTTTTATGGAACATCCCATAACAATCTAAGGGAAGTGTGGAGTATGAGTATGCCTATTTTGTAAACCCATTACATGTTATTTCTCTTTGGGACTATGCATTGATTCCAACAATTGGGCAAAATTGTCAACCCTAGCAATGTTACTTAGGATAGCTCATGAGAGGAGGGTTGTGGAGTTTCAAGTTTATGGGGACTCCAAGATGATAATTGACTATATGAATGGCATCGAAAACATATAGAAAGTGGATCTAGAAGCAATAAAGTCACCAAAAAGTTTAACATTGAAGGAATACTTCCACTTCTTTCACCCATACCTTCAAGGTACTTAACCAAAAAGCAAATCCTTTTGCCAAAAAAGGAATTTCTTTGGAGCCAATTTTAATCATTATATCAAAGGATAAAGATGGTGAGGTTTCTCTAGCCCTCCATTCAAATTCCTCTAACATTCTTATAGCTTCCTCAAACTATCTCCTATTTGATATATGTAATATGTGGAGTGTAGAGGCCCTTGGTTTCACAAATGAGATTTGAACCCAAGTGAAGAGGATGACATTTCTCCTCTCTAACCACTCAAGCTAAACTCAATTGACTAAAAATTTGAAAGATTTATAGGTGGGTTTTGATCCACTTGTTTTTCGCACAAGCTACAAAATCATTTAATATAATCTCTTTAGATGCAACCAACCACAACCTCAAGATGACCATATGGCTCCAAAACCAACCCTCACAAGAAGTAAACCTTCTTGTTAGTGAAAAACTTCTTGCTACGCTCACCAATATTATGTTTTGAGCATATCTCCATATATATTGTAATTTTTGTCTAAGAACAAATACAATGGGTTTTTTTGGACTAAAAAAATAGCAAAGAAGCATAGTATTTTATGTTAACATAATCAAACCAATACCTTGGATATTTATCATTATTTTCATATATAATCAAATTGTCCATTCTATTGTTTGATTTCATCATTGTTTATTAAACCAAATAACATTGCCAAATAAACTTGTATTCACTTTTATGTTAGTTATGCATAGTTACTTCTCCAAAAACAAATTAAGTAACCCAAATTTATTAGATCAAAAACCAAATAACAATCACACCAATTTTTATTTCATTTTTTTATTTTTGACAATCCACCTCAAATCCACAAGCAAATTATCATCAAATCAATATTTGATACATTTGTTCTGAACATCAACAATCTTATCCTAAAACAACCTTCATATCCATCCCTAACCATTCTCAATACAATTATAAACCACAAATGGAAAATCCAAATACTCCAACAACCCACATGCTTTGAAACAATTAAATAAATAAAAAACCTTGACCAAAATTCTCTTATCTTTTGGAAAAGTTTAAAAATGCATCAACTAACATTTAGTTGAAAAGAACATATTGTTGGTCCCTGACAACATCCATTTCTAAAATCAAAGAAATGGATCTACATCCATGTTTTTTACTCTATCAAGAGAGCTTAGACAAAGATATCCTACGTCTCCATTCTTTTTTTGTTAGTAGCAAGGCACTTGAATGCATCCATGTTTTTTACTCCATCAAGAGCTTAAACAAAGATATCCTACGCCTCCATTCTTTTTTTTGTTAGTAGCAAGGCACTTGAATGCATCTGTATAAGAATATAAAAGAGAAGACTCTAGCCCAATGGATTAACCAGAGTAGTTGAGCACTGTGAACTGACACTCATCTTGTTACTTCATCTATTATGTGGTTGATGTCATCTTGCTTGGCATCGATATTTTTTTAAAAATGATATTGAAAAAAAATGAAAAATCCAAGGAAAGATTAGATCTTTACTGTAGATTTGTTGGAATGAATCTTTGCTATAGAGCTATTTAGCAACATCAAGGAATCAACAAGAGATGTTGGCTCAAGTCTCATCATTTAATGTATCTCCTTGTTATGGAATAAAGTATTTGGGATTCATGTTATAAACAAATAACTTTATATTCAAAGATTGAAAATTAGTTGTATAAAAAACAGAGAAAATAGAATCTCAAATTGGAGCTACAGTTAGCTCTCTCCGTCAGGGTTATACAACAAATCAGACATGCATATGAAACAATTTGATTACCTAAATCAGAAAAGCCTCCAAAAGCAATTATCAATCCATATAAAAACAAAACCATTGCCTTCAGATGTCTTGATGGACCTTTCCAGGGGAGATCTGGGAAATGTGGAGCCGCCAAAGTTCCATTACTTAAGGAAAATCACAAGTTCCACATAAAAGCTTATTTGGGGAGAGGACCCAATAAATAGGCAAAGATGCAAAAAAGACGAATCCACTCTGGCTAGTGATGAAGCTGACAATAGAAAAAGAGAACCCTACAAATTCAAATTCTAGGACTTCAAATTTAGTAAGAGTCCTACATATTCAAATTCTAAGGCTCAAATTGGAGCTACAGTTGGTTCTGTCCATCCTAGTGACACATCAAATCAGATATGCATGACAAAAAATGGAAACCCAGACCAGAAAAGCCTCCAAAGATGATTATTAATTCATATAAAAATAAAAGAATTGCCTACAGGTATCTTCATGAACCTTGCCAAGGGAGATCTGGCGAATATAGAGCAGCTGAAGTTCTATTTCTGAATAAAAAACAAGTTTCCCGCACAAAAGCTTCTTTAGAAAGAGTCCAATAACCAGGCAAAGACACAAAGCTGAATTCGCTGTGGCTGCTGAGGGAACTGACAATAGAAAAAAGAGCCCAACACATTTGAATTACAAGACCCAAAATCTGCAAGAGCCCCTAAGGTTCAAATTATGACTCAAAATTAGTAAGAAGAGCCCAACACATTTGAATTACAAGACCCAAAATCTGCAAGAGCCCCTAAGGTTCAAATTATGACTCAAAATTAGTAAGAGCCTGCAGAATCAAATTCTGGAGCTCAAGCCCACAGGAGCTCAAGCCCACAAGGGTGTGGACCAATTGGCAAGTGCCATGTATATAGAAGGAAACTTGTAGATAGAAGTATCAAGCTCAATTCTCACCCTAACTAACCTGTGCACCATTCATGCAGGCTGCATGGATTCTCACCCTAACTAACCTGTGCACCAATCATGCAGGCTGCATGGATTCTCACCCTAACTAACCTGTGCACCATTCATGCAGGCTGCATGGATGCACCAGAGATTAGTGGCAGCCACCCAGTATTGTCACACAGTACAAGAACCACGAATTGCCAATTCGGCAGCAAAAAAATATCTGGAGCTCAAATTAACCCATCAACTGGATCAATGGTAAAGGCATTCTTAAAAACCTGATTCCATTTTCAGCCTTTCTCAAAATTAAAGAATTGACAAGGTGCTTTAAACCTTTCTCAAAATTAAAGAATTGATAAGGTGCTTTAAACAAAAAGGCTAATTAACAGCAGACAAGCTCTATCTATGAATTAAGGTACAATCTCAACTGAATAACAAGCAACAACCCCCACATCCAGCTATCCTTCGAACTCTTTCTGACTAACTCGCGTGACAGAGATCAACTACTCTTTCACCATCTAATGCTCAATACCATATCGAGAGTTGACAAAAAAACCATTTTTCAATACAGTATCTAACCCAGCGCTCATCCGAACTGAACGATAAATCTTACATCACCAAAAATAGACCAGTGAAATCCAAATAAATACCAAGCCTACTACTCAAAAACCTGAAAGACCCAAGAAAGGTTGCGCATTTCCAGAAGAGGACTGGTGGTGTCAAAAGACACCGTGGGGGTATGAAAATGATGAAAAATAAGCAACAGGATTAGTTAACCTCCGAAGCCATAGAGGGTCCTGCCCTGCCTCTTCAGGGAATAGACGACATCCATGGCAGTCACAGTCTTTCTCCGAGCGTGCTCAGTGTACGTGACGGCATCCCTGATCACATTCTCCAAGAATATCTTGAGGACGCCTCTGGTCTCTTCGTAGATGAGACCGCTGATGCGCTTCACGCCTCCCCTCCTGGCAAGACGCCTGATGGCAGGCTTGGTAATCCCTTGAATGTTATCTCTCAGCACCTTCCTGTGCCTCTTGGCACCTCCCTTGCCCAAACCCTTTCCTCCCTTTCCTCGGCCTGACATTTTTTCTCCTTGCTGTATTTCTTCTTTCTTCTTTGCTCTCACCTCGTACTCTACCTCTCATAAGCAGGCCCCTCCCTCTATTAAAAAGGCCGAGGTGCCCTTGCTTATGCTTCTCCATGTGAGTTTGAATTTCAGCTTTGGCGGAAAACAATATCGACCGTTCGATTGCCGATCATAACCGACGGTGCACATTCACTAGACGACGCGGATCAAGGATTGTTATGTTCACGATCCTCACTTTTGTACTTCTATCTTTCTTAATCGGATCCCATTTGCTAGAGGTTGCTTGTGCTTTGGATTGTCGATCACTATCATTCTTTTTTGTAGATCACACCCAATGAAAGACCTCCCTAAACAACTACACATATCCTTTGATCTTTTTCTGACTCTCACGGGCTTTGAGTGACTTTGGAAAAAAAAAAGTATGGCTTTAAACACTTTGAAAACAAAGGCAAATAATGTCATTCTCACTTATAAATGTGAGTAGGTGGAGATTGTTTCATTATACACATATCTAAGAGTAATCCTTTTGGACCAAAGTTTAGTTTGACACTAGCAACAAAGTCTTGTTTAAGTAAAGGTTACATAGTCCTTGTTTCTTTGAGAAGCAGTGTTTCTAGTTTCAGTGTCCACACATCTAGGCAAAGATCTGTCTCTTTCACTCACTTGTCATGCCCACTCTTCTTTACGGATGTGAGATTTGGGAACCTTACCTTTGAGTTGCAAATCAAAGTCAGATAGAGAGAGACATTATTCAAATTATCTCCAAACAGATCCACACAGAGAGATGAGATCCTAAAACCATCATTCTTATAGAGTCTGACACTACGTCAATCACTGCCTCTGTGGTTTCCCGTCTTGTGACAACAATTCATAGCCTTAGGCAAATGGCCACCCCCCAAATGGATCATCTCAAGGGTCCATGTGTTGGACTCGTGTCTTCCATGCAACAAACAAATGATGGGATCCACTGTGGCTAGTATGTCAAAACCTCGTCGCTTCTCCATTTAGTCCATCTTGAAATTGAGAGGTTGCCTCCTCACAACTTTTTGATGGATGCATCGACCTATCCTAGAGAAATGCAAGCATGGTCATTTGACATGAGATCTTCAAATATTGTCTTTCATCCTCACGGGTTGCACCCATAGAGCCACTCTAAAGCTCCATTACCACTATAATGCATATCTTTGTTTCAGTGGTGGGCTAATTAGACCTCTTGGATATGCCAAACTCTAGTTGTCTCACATTGTGAGACCCTGCCACATATTAGACTCCACTACCATTAATATCACATTGGGACAAATCACCATATTCATCAGGAGAATCGTACCTGTCAAACTTGTTCCCAATAATTGAAAATCGAGGACCACTTTGTCTTCGTATGCTCATTGTACTATAAGATCATAGGGCAATTTTTCTACATTTTTAGGGACTCTTATAGCAAACTTTGGGGCTCTTTGGCATACAAGGATTAGAGGTGCATGACCCTCTTCTTTTGGAAGATGTTTGAGTTGTGTCGTTGTCTTTGTGGAGACAAAGCTTCCAAAGTGACCCATATCAGGTTGATTACTTATAATTTCAACAAAGCCTAAGTGGGAAGAGACCTCATGACCAACTTACTAACAAATTGGGCAAGTGCATTAGATAAAGAAAATCCCTTTGTGAATCCCTTAGCCTCACAACCATAACAAAGTTATTTTCATCCTCAAATGGTAGGAGAAATGTCCTAAGATAGTGTGACTCAATTGCTTAGTGCAAAACTATCTCTTAATCTTATACTTGGTTCTCATTCAATGCACTAACGTTCTCACTTTTTGGAGTTTTTTATTCTTGACCTAGCTTTATATATTTTATTTTATTGACTCAATGTGTTTGCACCCCCAATGTCTTCTCTCTATTAATATATTTCGTAGTGTTGTGAGCAATTCTTGGCCTTTCGTTGACATTAACAATAATAATAATATACCTAACATTTGTGTGTCTTGGAATTGTTTTTACAACATAAATACCTACCTAAAGTGTTACATTGCAAGACAATAATTTTGTTGGATATCAACGCTGGCCATATTTTATGATTATGGTTCCAAAACTTATCTCTTATATCCACAATATACACTTACAAATAATACACTCACGACACCATTTCAAGTGGTTACCTTAACTACCACCAGTGTAACAAGGAACAACCGCAAATCTAACCAGGTGGTGGTTTATTAAATCTGTGTAATATTAGGTGGGAATCTAACCAGGAGTTGCAAGTTTCATGGAGGTTGACCAATTTCTACGAGGTTACTCTCCTAATTAGTTTTTGTTAAAGGCTTCCATCGGAGGGTTGATGGAGCTTCTTAGGTATCGTGGGTTTTCCCTGGTTCAATAGTTTTTTAGATTCTTAACTAGCTATTAGCGCTCAAGGTTTTAGTTCCCAGGCTTTTTTAGCGGGTTGGATTCCCACACATCCTTCCACTAAACATCATCTTGGCATGATTGGTGTAGTAAATTTTCATTATTGCACTGGTTTCCGGGATGATAGGCTTTGAAGTGACGGGTGCTCTGTCTTATCGTTATTTATTCGACTGTCCTTTATTAAGTTTTACTTACTGGACGAGACAGTTCAATTGTCGATTAACGATCTCCTCCTGAGGTGGAAAATGATTAAGGTTGTGTGGAACTCTGGTTATGGATCGTGAGGTCAGTGCACTCTTAGGTGCGGCTGACGAGGAGCCTTGGGATCAGGCGGGTTTCCTTTCATCAGTGGATGAGCTATGTAGGTGTAAAGGCAACAAGTGCTCACTTAATGAGAAATTTAATGAGCCACTAACGCACTTGGCGGAGTTATCATTACCCTCAACCTCTGATTCTAAGCTTTTGCACCAGTCTATCGCAACGTCGGGTCTTTCCCTCAACAAGGAAGCTTCCATTCTTCCTGGTGCGGTATCTGAGGTTTATTTAGTTGAAGGTGTTGATAAGGCGAAGGGAAACCAGGGTAAAGGTTATAAGGTGGTAGGTCTGAAGACTAACATTGACGCTCATACATCAGAGTTTCAAGGGGGTGGCTCGTTAGGAAAGCGGGGATCTCTGAAGCGTTCTACGCGGGTGTGGAAGCCTAAGCGAACCAAACACAAAATGGTTCTAGGTATGGACGTGGGGCTCAAAGAGTCGTGTTTGCTTGCTCTGTGTGATCTGGTGGGAAGGTTGGCATACCAAGATTTATGCAATATGACCATTGCGGAGTGGATGTGAGTAACTTGGGAACCTCTACTGAGTTATTCTCCGGTATTATTGACCCTGCCGAGAGGATGGTTCAACTTTGTATTTAAAATCCCGGAAGATTCAGCTCGAATATTAGACAGGTTCTGGGCTTTTGAGGGTGGTAGTCTGATGCTAAAGAGATGGTGGATAAGGTTTAACCCATCGACCGAATATTTTAGCTATCGTCACCTCTAGGTCCTACTCCCGGGCCTACCGCTCCAGCTATGGAACGTCAAAGCTTTGGAGGCGATTGACAATGTTTTAGGACGTTTTATCAAGGTAGACGAGGAAGCTTTACAGTCTTCAGACAAGAGGATGGAAAAAGTACTTGTGGAAGTGGACATCCATGCAGGACTTATGGAAACATTGGAGATTGAGTGGAGGGGTCTCCTACTTGTTCAGACATTAGACTATTTGGGTATCCCATTTCGTTGTACGATCTGTAGGCAAACTGGTCATCTTCGGAAGGACTATCATCAAGGTTATGGAACTACAGTGGAGGAGGACTCCTCGAGGGATAATCCAACTAACGGTTACTCCTCTGGATTGGACGCGCAGGAGTCGGGAACTTTTTCGGGTGCGAGGGATTTGGATAGTCCAGACTCTCCGAATAACACCTTCATAGGTAAGTTAAAACACTATTATCCATCTCTGTATTTTACTTTATCTGTGTGGGAAAGAGACCACCTAGATGTTTTTTTCCTTTCGGATTCGATACACCCGTCAGTGATTGTTAAGAGTAAGGTTACTGAGACTCTACTAGAGAATTCAAACTCGTTAGAAGCACGGATTGAGCCCCTACCTGTCCCTGTGGTTACTCAAGAGATGAGTAAAAGTGAACTACCGAGACTTTGATGGAGGAAGAATCACACTTTGTCCCTAGTTATGGAGAACCTGTCTCTAGTGATCAATCCTTGGATAGGATGATTACGACCTTGGTTCCTACCTTCAGAGAGGCTTCTAGATGTATCCCAATTCCGACTTTCTTGGGGAAGGAAGTTGTGGTTAGTGTTGGGTATAGTGGTGTTTCTAGAGTATCTGCATGTGAAGGGGTTTCAAATGGAAAGGACCTTGCATGGTCGCAGGGATTGAGGCTTGAGTTATCACCTATCAAAACTAGAAGTGCCCAAAAAAATATGGGGATGAACCTTTCCTTTTCGGCAAATCCCCTTTCTTCTAACACTGATCAGGGGGCGCTTAGAGGCATGAAATCCCTTGCAAGGGATAAATCATGATCCTCCTCTCTCTCAATATCAGAGGGGTAGGAGGACCCCTAAAACTGGCCTCCATGCGAAGACTTGTCACAAAAACTTTACCCAATATTATCTTTCTACAAGAGACCCTAGTGGACGAGGAGAAGGCAAGGCATTTTATGTATGCGCTCAGGCTGGAGTGGATGACTTGTGTTGTTAGTTGTGTGGGAAAGTCGGGAGGCCTCCTGGTGTCTTGGGATCCCAGTTTATTTGAATTATTGCCTGTCCTAAGCTGTGGCAGTATTTTTTGGTCAGGTTCCAGCTTAGTGGATAAAAGGAAGATTTCTCTTATGAATGTATATGACCCTTGTACAAACCGCAAGAACTTATGAGAAAAAGTGGAAGGCAGGGTTCTGCTAGCTCATGCTGACTTGATAATGGTTGGGGACATGAACTTCACGATAAATTCAACAGAGGTTTGGGGTACAACAACTTTGGTTGACCCTTTGGTGGTCTTCTTCAAGGAATTATTTGAAAAAAAACAAGTTAGTTGATGTGGCACCTGCCAAGTTGGTTCCTACGTGGCGTAATGGTAGATCTGGAGAGCATGGAATTGCTAAAAGGATCGATAGAATCTATGTGGCAGAGGATCTTATTTCGCTAACTATGAGATACAGGACATGGGTGGAATATCCTTACTTACCCGATCATGCTCCAGTCTTTCTACAATTAGGCATTGGGATGTCGGCGATTTCTCAGCCCTTTAAATTTAATCCAGCCTGGTTGTGTGAAGACTCTTTTGTCACTATGGTTCACAAAGTATGGACTTATTCACAGCTACAACAATTTGTGGGGGCGCAAAGGAGATTAGTTGGGAAGCTCTTATGTAACACCCTGTTTCCCCCAATTTGCAATTAATCATAAAATAAGAATTACCATGCTAATGCACAAGGACAATGTAAATGTATTATTGTTTGAGTTGCCAATGACTGACTGTGGGGGTGAAGCCTTGAAAGTACTGGCCATGATATCACTAGAGGAAGAATTTGAAAACTATAAGAGAGGGTTCATATGACAAATAACCCCAAATTTCCCTTGATGAGGATGACAACCTCCTTCGGATCCCAAGGAAAAATATCAGTTGATGAAGAAAGGACTGGTGGTTGAACAATCAACCACCCCCATAAATGGAAACATGGGTTGTCAGCCCGAAGTACCGCAGTGACCTGCAGACCCGAGCTTCCTTCTTACAGAAGGAACATGATAGGTTGGCAAAAACCTTCCAGGATAAGGGGGATACACACGGGAGAGGAGACACCAGACAAAAAAAAAGAGAGCGTAAGCTCGCAAGGGAGATGCGCGGAGCTCTCCAGCGAGTCGCGAATGGAAGGCCGCGAGCTTGATGCCGAGGAGCATCTGAGAAACCTCACAGAGGCCATAACTGAGAGAGAAAGCTCTGAGTTTCAGAGAATAGGACCCAAACAGAAGTGGAAATGGAGGAAGAACCCTCGAGAAGTGTGAGAATTCCATGGTGATATCATGGCTTGGCACGGGGGTGGCTAGAGTGCTAAGAATGAATGCCTCTAGGCCTATGGTCGGGTGGAAGGATGAACACCCACAGTCAGTTGGTTGGCGGCAACCTATAATAGATAAGTGATTTCCTACCCTGTGTAATTTAGCCGTAACTGTGTATGAATTGGTTATACTGCGTATGCCTTCAAGAATGTGAATGAATGCTTAATGGATATATTGTATCCCTTCTATTTCTGCGTGATTGTATAATTAAGCAAGTAAGGAATTATATGGTTCAGACATGACTTGTTCTCATAAACTCTTGAGTTTTGTAGTGTCTTAAGCTAGAGCCACGAACTGTGAGCTCGTTGACCTTAGGCATAGTTGCATGTACGATGGTTTACTCACCTAGTCGTTCTGAGTCCCTTGGAGGACGGAGTTTGTTAAGCTCATGAGAGGTAGTGTAGATATGCACAGGCTCTCTGCGATCAAATAGAATCCCAGAACCCCTTGATGAAGGAGCACAATAGTTGTGTTGAAGACTCTTCTAAGAGTCAAGTCCAGGAGAAAGAGCACAAAGCTCTCAAGTCCTCCATAGCTGACGAAGCTCAGGAAGGATAGCGAGTTTCAAATACCGAAAGAGAGTACCCTTTCCTTTGCTAGATGAACGGATGAGATCCTTTCGGAGGATTTGAGGTATGTCCCTACCATTAGATTGGAGGAAGGAACGAAGGCGTTAATACCTCGACCCCTTTAGCCTTCGCAAGTAGTGATGGGAACCGGGACCGTAGATCCAAGGACCTGTCAGAGCTCTATTGACCGTCAATCTTAACCCTTGCATAGGTAGGAGAGTGGACTCGACGAAGTCCTGAAAGTCCCGAAGTATTCGGAACCATCCATCGGCACAGGACACATGGTTGTCGGTCGGCGTTTCGGCATCCGGGAAACCAGAGGGTCAGACCCCCCATCTTCGCAAGTCGCGAAATCTCGGTATACGAAACCCCAATGCGCTTTGTGGATGAGTTGGTTTAGCGTGAATAAGTTTCGGCGTTTCGGCATCCGGGAAACCAGAGGACATGACCCCTCGTCTTCGCAAGTTGCGAAATCCCAGTATACGAAACCCCGACGCATGATTAAGACTGAGTGTCTTTCAACACCCTTAAGCTCAGGAGGGATAGTGACTGTCAGATCCATATCAACGAGGGTCATTGATCTCATACACGAAATCCCATATCGAAATTCGGGGATTGGAGTGACAAGAGATTTGGAGTCGTTGAATCGTGAACTCCCGGTTCACGAAACTCCGAAAAGATCTTGACCGTTGGATCCTAATCATTGAGGATCGTTGGATCTCGTACGAGAACTTGTGTATCGGAGTTCAGGGAATGGAGTGACTAGTGGTTTGGGTCACTGCATTTCGAACTCTCGGTTACCGAAATATCGATACGACCAGGATCATCGGATCAGGGGGAGATTCGCAGCCGTCGATCTCATCGAAGGTAAGATTTCGGGTTTTGGGGTTTGAAGAGTCGAAAGACTTGACTCTCTTACATCACTGAGTCGCAAAATGAGAAAGGCGCCTCTTGTCTTGGCCTGTGGTCATAACCAACGATCACATGGAGGTGGATAAGGGAAGAGCTAGCCTGCGCTAGGCCCCCATGGGAATTTGAGGATTCTATCCCTTGAAGAAGAGCAAAAATTTTATTTTTGTCGTGGTGGGTATGTGACATCTTACATCTAAAAAATCGGGTTAAATTATGGTCTAAAGAAAAATGCTTTCAGGATAAGATAGAATTGGAAAATATTGAAGTTGAATTAGCTGCGCACTATAACCAAGAGTATCAAGGAATATACAATGTAGATTTTGATCAACGATTGATGTTTTTAGAGTCCGAGCGCAAAAAATTCTGCTAGACGAGGAAGAACGATGGCGCCAAAAGAGTAGGGCTATTTGGATAAAAAGCGGAGAAAAAAATATGAAATTCTTCCATTGTTTTGCAAGCTATAGAAGGAACAAAAAACACATCTTGGAGATAAAGGATGAAGTAGGCCTGGTTCATACAGGCCAGGAGGCGCTAAAGGATGAAGCGACTTTTTTCTTTAATTCTTTCTTTCAGGATACATGACATAATCACATTGGTGATCAGATAGCTACAATAAGGTTGTATCCTAGGCTAGTTATGGAGGAAGAAGTAGAAACTCTTGAAATCCATGTACTAATGAGGAAATTTTAGAGGCACTAAAAGGTTTTACAAAGGACAAAAGTCCAGGTCCAGATGGGTGGTGTTAGCGACAATTTTTGTCTTGGGCACAAAAGTACCCAGGTCTGCAGGTTGCACGGGAAGTGCCCAAGCGCAGCACGGGAGAATCTCTTTTCCGGTTACGAGTCAAGCGAGCGGGCGAAGTTTTGTTGTCAGTAGCCGAGATTCATCTACAAAGCTAATCAACAGTCATCGGGATTTCGGGGGTTCCAAGTCGCCCGGGATTTAGTACAAAAGATAGCTCCCATATTTCAAGACAAATCTGGGTCGTCCGATCCAATTGGGACAGGTGGCAGCCAGTCGACGTATCGTGGATGGGTGTTTCGGGAGACAAGGAGCCTCCCATTCATTACAGCTGAAATTGTCGATCGACGAAATGCCGAAAACACCTTTGGAGCCGATCCCACGGTCCTAGTGCCAGGTCACGTCAAGCGAGCCTGTGAATGAGGGCGACCTTCTTTTAAATAACAAATGCTACCTCGGCTATTCATCTTAAGGACACGCGGCGCACATCCGTGCCATGTCGGCATTCGGGAGTTCGAGGGGTAAGCGCTCCTCGTCTTTTCACCTCTCGAAACCTCGAATCCCGAAACGTCGAAAGCGCCCAGAATCGGGCCCATGGTTTTGGCGCCTGGTCGTAAAGGAGCAGGCCTGAAGGAGGGGCACTAATGTTTATCATTTGGCAAGACGGGCCCTAAAGCGTCGAGAGTGATCTTAGCCGTTCATCCTGGAGGAACACGTGGTGTGCGATTAGGTTCTCCTCCTTTTCGCCCATCGCGATTTTGAAGCATAAGGAACAACTCTCTCACATCCCCGAAGCGCGAAGCATCGAAGACGTCTCGGACCCGGGCCCACAGTATTGCCGAATTAGTTCAGAACCATCACATCAGTGGGGGGATGCGTGGCGACCGTTAGGCCCTCCCGGTATTTCACCCATCGCAATTTCGAAGAGAGAAGACCTGCTCCTTCCTATCCACGAACCCTGAAGCGCCAAATTGAGTTTTAGAAGGGGGGCATTGTGTTCTCCAGACGTCGATTTGACGTGGTCTAAATCCCGGGACTTGCTGGGAATGAATGAAGAAGAGAGAGGGTGGTTGAAACCTCGCCTCACTCATTAATTTCAAAGTATGGATGTCCCTACTGAAAGTCTACCCGAGATGGTCCTCTGTACTGGTTCTCTCCACGGAAGCCATGCCGAGTCCTCGACTCACCAGGGAAGCCTGCGCACGCTAATTCAGCATTTAAGGGCTCAACTACCCCCTGGTGCGAGCCATGCAGAATTAAGGTGGCGTATGATAGAGGAGTGCAGGCCAAATTTGATTGAAGAGACTCCTCGTCCCGAAATTCCAGTAGGCCTCTGTTGGGCAAATGTTTAGAAGTATATATACTTAGTTTTGATATTTTTCAAGATATCGATGGTAGAGCGAAGCTCCTGATTGTAAAGTTTTAACAGACACTCTAGCTCTCTGGAAATGCATCTGTATGTAAGATTTCTTGTTTAAATGACAGACAATTTTCTTATCCCATCTAGTTTTCATCTCATACTGAGGGAGTTCATGATTGACTGATTCACATGAATTATTGCAGTTGTGTTACGATAAAGGATTTATTGTGGCATTATTGTATTCTCTAGTTTTTTACGTTCAAATGTAAGAAGATCTTGCGTTTAGATGCCTTCTCCTACAGTCTGTTAGAAACCTGATGTTTACGACAGACCTTTGCATCTCTCTGATACAAGTCTTCCCCCTACTCACCCCTACTACAACTCACTGTCTGATGTTTATCTAAGACCTCACTTGCCCATGCATGCCTGGCCTAGTTTCAGAGTTGAAACAATATCGTCTGAGTTTACTTCTATTTGATCACCCCTTTCATACACAAATCGTGACATAAACTGATGGGCGTCGGGCTCTGCTCCTGCTGCAATCCAGGAGTGACTTCCGTCGCCAACATTTCTGGCGCCGTTGCCGGGGACGAAGTTGAAAATTTTCCCCGAGATTGAATGACATTGAGCCTCTGATTATGAAGGTGCATCAGGTATCAAAGCCTTTGAATATTGCTACTGTGCACCTGACGACTCCATTGTGACGACTCCACTGTGGTGAACCTGCCGTGTCAATTGTGGCTTTCAGAGGTAGACACACGTGGTCCCATCCACAGCTGCCTCTAGCTACACCTGAAACTGATCGGGAGGTGGTTCTCAGAAAAGGAAAGGCCTCTAAAGGAGAAGTTGTCGTCGTCGAACCAGGTAATCCGCCATCTCCTTCTGTAGGAACTCCACTTTCTCCTCCTCAGTTTCCTAGCAGACCGCTTTCTGAAGTTTCCCGTTTCCTGAATTTCGGGAGTGTTCCTGTTGAGGTTTCCCCCCTTGGTCTGGGATTAGAGGGAGAAATCCTTGTCACTCCCGTCTCCCATGAAGCTATACCACGACGTAGACCAAGAACCACAGAAGATTTCCCCACTCCTAGCTTTACCGCTACTCCTCTTGTTACTGTTGCCGCTTCCGCACAAAGAGAAACATCCGCCGGCTTAAGCTCGCTAGCCTTCTCCCTGAATCCCCTATTGTTTCCCACTCCCCTTAGAAGCTCATCCCCAGTATCCCCTTTTCGAGCTCCTTCTCCTCCGAGTTCTCCTCCACATAATATCCCTATGGCAGGAGCAAATCCCCCCATTACCATAATGGAGGCCATTATAGCCGCTAGGTATGCTCCCCTCGTGCTACCTCAACCTCTCAATTCCCTCCCAGCAGATGGTTACCTCAAGCAGCTGCCTAAGTTTACAGGTGAGGGGGACATAATTGCAGAAGAACACCTAGAAGCCTTTTACAATTTTATAGATGATAATGTTATCATGCACGTAGACATATGGATGAGGATTTTTGTCCATAGTCTTCAAGGCGAGGCTAGAAAATGGTTTAAGGCCCTGCCTCCTGGATCTATTGATGGGATTGAGGCTTTAGATAATGCCTTTTTGAGACAGTGGGGAGATAAAAAAGACTTCATGTATTACATGACAGAGTTTGGGTCTTTGAAGAGAAAAGAAGGGGAGTCTGTCTCCGACTTCTCCAAGAGATTCAATAAAATGTACAATAAGATCCCGACTGAGATAAAACCCTCCGAAGCCTCTGCAAAGATCACTTATGCCAGCGCTTTTGATCCTGATTTCTGCCTCCTGTTGAGGGAAAGAAGAGCCACTACTCTGGCCCACATGCAAGATGTAGTCATGGAGGTAGAATCTAACATATTGGCTGTTGACCGACTCAGGAACACTGCTGGTAGAAACATATCCAGACAGAGGCCTGAAGCTTCCCCATCTAGTTCTTCTCCCCTGCCCCTTCAGACAGATGAGACAGCTAGAATGCTAAAATCACTTTCTGCCAGGATGGAAAGGTGGAAATTAGAAGGGAAGCCCATCTACACAAATCCCCAAAATACAGATAGTAGAGGTTTCAGGAAGCCCAATAACAATGTGCCACAAGCTTTTCCCAGGGAACAAAGGGGTAGAGATAGATATGATCAGAGGATTCAGACCCCTCTCCAAAACAACCTAGTTTCTCATGAGGAGGGAGAGGAGGTGGATGAGCTCGACCCCGAGATCCACTGCATCAAGGACACTTCCCCGTTTCCTCACCTGACTCAATATGCATATGAAGAATCCCTTATCAACGCTCAAATCAATGAGTTGAGTAGAGGGGAAAGAGCCAGCAACACTCCTAAAAAATATAATCTCAGGTCAAAAAAGAAAGAAGGAAACTTCGATAACCAAGATCAGCCCCCCATAGCGGAAAGGCCTACTAAAGCTGCAACAACCACTACTAAAGAAAAGAAAACTCGGAGTGCTTCGCCAGCAGCCAAGGAACCTGTCACTGAGGTAAGGTAAGCTCCTAAGCCTATTCCCTCCTTCAATTTTGAGCATGAGATTCAGAAGATTAGAATTCCTGTACCCCTATCTGAACTAGTTAAAAACGAAGATTTTAAGAGGTCCCTCTCCAAGTTGCTACAATCTGAGCTCCCCCATCCTTCTATTGAATCGATAAATCTCCAAGATGAAAGGCCAGCAGTTGTCCTAGGGCCCATGGTAGAAGATAGAGATGATTCTTCCCCTCCCTTCTACACTTCCCTGAACATACATGATAAAGTGTTGCATAACTGCCTCGTGGATTCAGGGGCTTCCCATAACCTTATGCCCAAAATAGTAATGGAAGAGTTGGGATTGGAGGTGACAAAAACTTATCATGATTTGTACTCTTTCGATTCAAGGAGAGTGTTGTGTCTAGGAGTCATCAAAGACCTGGTGGTTTCTTTGTTTTAGCTGCCCATGAAGAGTGTGGTCATGGATATTGTGGTAGCTGACATTCCCCCCAAATTTGGCATGTTGTTGTCTAGATCTTGGATAAAAAAGCTTGGAGGAACGTTACAGATGGATCTCACGTATGCCACCATCCCAGTCTTCGGAGGAGAACAAAGGAGGTTATATAGAGAAGCTCAGTTGGCCTACATTGTTAGTGACGAAGCAAACCCCACCAATCACCCCATCTTTGCACTAGACACCGATTTGGGGTCTAGTTTATTGCAGCTCATCGATGCTCCTGAAAACCCTTTCCAAGTCAGAAAGCAGTACAGTCTTGATTATCCGATTCCCCCTCCAACCCCCTCTGTTTGGAAGATGTTTTTCGACGGAGCTTCTTCTAGCGAAGGCGCTGGCGCTGGAGTGGTTTTCATATCACCTTGTCAAGAAGCCATATCCCTGTCATACAAGCTGGAATTCGAAACCACCAACAATGTGGTAGAGTATGAAGCTCTTGTTTTGGGTATGAGGGCTGCAAAGGAAATGGGAATTAAAGAAATAACAATATTTGGAGATGCTAAGTTGATTATCCAGCAAGTAAGAAATGCTTATCGTGCTAATAATCCTCGGCTCAGAAATTACAGAAATGAAGTATGGGACCTGATTGATAATTTCTTCTTGGCTTTTAACATTTCTTTCATTTCGAGGGGGGAAAATACTTCGACCGATTCTTTAGCTGTCTCAGCTAGTTTGCTCAAAGTTCCTCTACCGCCTATGGTCAAATATGATGTTGAAATAAGATATAGGCCCTCTGTACCGAACAATGTCAAGCATTGGAAGGTATTCAAAGATGATTTGGAGATCGAAAAATTCCTCCAATCTGTTGATGAATTTTTTGCGTTGCACATTGATCAGGATCCTGACCCGGAAGGTGACCCTCACCCCGAGGTGTTTTTGAATGAAATTGCTAATCACCAGATTATTCAGCTGCCTAGCAATCACATTCCGAGGGGACTAGTCCCTTTGGAAAGACTGTTTGATGGGAATGATGTGGCAGTAAAGGGTAAGGTTTCAAATGAAGAGGTTGATATGACCGAATGCAACATTGGCACACAAGAGGAGCCTAGGTTTGTCAAATTATCAAGCAGTTTGACCAGAGAACAGAGGGCCAAATATACTGAGTTGTTGAGAGAGTTTGTTGATGTGTTTGCATGGACATACGAAGACCTCAAGACATATGACACATCTGTCATTGAGCACAAGATCCCACTGAAGGAAGAGGCTAGGCCATTTAGGCATAAGCTAAGACAGATAAACCCCATGTTGTTGTCTGTCATGGAGAAAGAAGTGAAGAAGTTGTTAGAGGCCCAGATCATCATCCCCTTGAGATATTTCGAATGGGTGGCTAATTTGGTTCCGGTGAGGAAGAAAAGTGGAGAAATTAGGCTTTGTGTCAATTTCAGGAACCTGAACATGAGCTCAAAGAAATACAATTACCCCCTACCTAAGATGGAACACATACTGCAGAGGGTAACTGGTGCATCTAGGATATCCATGATCGATGGGTTTTCTGGCTATAATCAGATATCGGTCATGCCTGAGGACAGGGAAAAGACAACCTTCACCACTCCTTGGGGCACATTCATGTATGCCAAAATTCCATTTGGACTAATGAATGCAGGAGCAACATTTCAGCGAGCCATGGATATAGCCTTCATCGGGGAGAAAGACCAGTTTGTAGTGATCTACCTAGATGACATCACAGTCTTCTCCAGGTCCGATAAAGAGCACTGCTATCACTTAAGGAAAGTTTTCTTGAAGTGCCAGAGGTTTGGTCTTTCCCTAAATCCCAAGAAATCCTTGTTTTCTATGATGGAGGGCAAGCTGTTAGGCCATATAGTATCAGCGGAAGGAGTGAGAATTGATCCCAGCAGAGTGGAGGCAATTCAGACCCTGTCACTTCCTAGGTCTAAAAAAGAAGTCCATGCCTTTTTAGGGAAGATTAACTTTCTGAGGAGATTCGTCTCAAGTTTTGTTGAACTGGTGAAACACATCACAACCATGCTCAGAAAGGGAAACGAAGTGAAATGGACCGCTGAACCCAGGGAATCTTTTGTCCAAATAAAAAGGGCACTAACTGAGGCACCTGTGCTGATTAGTCCTGATTATTCCAAACCCTTCCTAGTTTTTTCTTTCGCTTCTTTCGATACAGTAGCAGCGGTGTTATTGCAGAAAAATGAGGAAGGGCGAGAGCAACCCATTGCCTTCTTCAGCAAGGCATTAAGAGATGCAGAGATCAGGTATGAAATCATGGAGAAATAGGCCTACGCCTTAGTCAAAGCTCTCAAAGCTTTCAGAGTCTATTTCTTGCACTCAAAGGTAACTGCATACGTTCCTTCAACTTCTGTGAAGGACATCCTCATACAGCCCGATATAGATGGAAGAAGAGGCATATGGATCGCTAGAATCCTAGAATTTGACTTGGAGATAAAGCCCACCAAGTTGGTTAAGGGGCAAGGTTTAGCCAAGCTACTGGCCGAATCCAATTGCGAAGCCTTGGGGGTTAGTTTCATCAATACTTGATCAGAAACTCAGCAAGCTGAGTTGCCCAACCAACACTCTCAGGAAGGCTTATTGCTGGCAGAATGTGCCTGGTATCGTGACATTTTGTACTTTATGCAGGAGTTGAAGCCCTCGGATGGAATGGGTAAAGGTAAAGCAAGAGCCTTAAAGCTCAAGGCGGTCATATATTTCCTCATTGGGTAAGTCTTGTACTGGAGAGACCCTTTAGGGGTGTTTCTAAGATGTTTGAACCCACCAGAAGCCCAGAGAGTTATGTTTGATTTCCATAGAGGCCTTTGTGGGGGACATCATTTCTGGAAGACCACAGCTCACAAAATCCTCAGGGCTGGGTATTACTGGCCCACTTTATTCGTTGATGTCAGCAGAGAAATCGGGGCTTGCATCAAATACCAAAAGTTTTCAGGGAAGCAACAGCTTGGGCCACTACCACTGAAGCCTGTAATAGCTTCAACACCTTTTCAACAATGCGGGCTAGACTTCATAGGGGAAATCCAGCCTCCCTCAAGTGGCCAACACAGATGGATCCTGACGGCAACAGATTATTTCACTAAGTGGATAGAAGTTGTCCCCACTAGAAGTGCATCACACAAAGTAATTATCAGCTTCCTGGAGGATATCATAGCCAGATTTGGTTGTCCCAGCAGGATCGTCACTGATAATGTTGCTTCTTTCAAATCTGAGCCTCTCATTAAGTTCTGTGAGTAGTTCTAGATCTCGCTAATTCACTCCACCCCCTACTATCCCCAGGGAAATGGTTTAGCAGAGTCCTCCAACAAAAGCCTGATAGGGATCATCAAAAGGCTGTTGGAGGACAACAAAAGGGCCTGGGATTCAAAGTTGAAATTTGCTCTATGGGCTGATCGAGTGACAACGAAGAAATCCCTGGGCACCTCGCCTTTTCAGCTGGTTTACAGAGCAGAGGTGATTTTTCCCACTCAGCTCGCCTTACCTGTAGCGAAGTTCTTTCAAGATTATGAAGGAGAGCCAGATCATATGGTCGGAAGGATTCATCAGATAGTGGAAGCACAATAGATCAGGGAACAGGTGAGGGACGCAGCTCATAGTCATCAACAAAAGGTCAGACGGGCTTTTGACAGGAGGGTCAGGAAGAAGGAGTTCGAGATCGGGGATTTGGTGCTTAAGTGGGATGCACCCAGAGAGGATAAGGGAAAACACAACAAGTTTGACGCCCTCTGGATCGGCCCCTTCAAAATCTCTGAGGTTTTCTCAAACAACACGTACAGGTTTCAAAATTTGGAGGGTGAAGACATTTTCAACAGCCCAGTAAATGGGCATTTTCTGAAGAAATGTTTTGTTTGAGCCGTAGACGGCTCCCTTGTTTGTAAATATTGTCTTTTGGTTCTTTGTTCATTTTCTTTTTGCATATTTTCGACTTAGTAAATGACTCCATAGCCCAATTAGCAAGGCACTGAAGTTGCAGAATGAGTTCTTAGAGCATCACAGGGACGACTCTATCCCCCATGGAGCCTAATGTTAGCGACAATTTTTGTCTTGGGCACAAAAGTACCCAGGTCTGCAGGTTGCACGGGAAGCACCCAAGCGCAGCATGGGAGAATCTCTTTTCCGGTTACGAGTCAAGCGAGCGGGCAAAGTTTTGTTGTCAGCAGCCGAGATTCATCTACAAAGTTGATCGACGGTCATCGGGATTTTGGGGGTGCCAAGTCGCCCGGGATTTAGCACAAAAGATAGCTCCCATATTTCAAGACAAATCTGGGTCGTCCGATCCAATTGGGACAGGTGGCAGCCAGTCGACGTATCAGGGATGGGTGTTTTGGGAGACAAGGAGCCTCCCATTCATTACAGCTGAAATTGTCGATCGACGAAATGCTGAAAGCACCTTTGGAGCCGAGCCCAGGGTCCTAGCTCCAGGTCACGTCAAGTGAGCCTGTGAATGAAGGCGACCTCCTTTTAAATAATGAATGCTACCTCGACCATTCATCTTAAGGACACGTGGCGCACATCTGTGCCATGTCGGCATTCGAGAGTTCGAGGGGTAAGCGCTCCTCGTCTTTTCACCTCTCAAAACCTCGAATACCGAAACATCGAAAGCGCCCAGAATCGGGCCCATGGTTTTGGCGCCTGGTCGTAAAGGAGCAGGCCTGAAGGAGGGGCGCTAATGTTTATCATTTGGCAAGACAGCCCCAAAGCGATGAGAGTGATCTTAGCCGTTCATCCTGGAGGAACACGTGGTGTGCGATTAGGTTCTCTGCCTTTTTGCCCATCACGATTTTGAAGCATAAGGAACAACTCTCTCACATCCCCGAAGCGCGAAGCATCGAAGACGTCTCGGACCCGAGCCCACAGTATTGCCTAATAATTTCATAACCATCAGATCAGTGGGGGGATGCGTGGCGACCGTTAGGCCCTCCCGGCATTCCGCCCATCGCGATTTCGAAGAGAGAATACTTGCTCCTTCCTATCCACGAACCCCGAAGCACCGAATTGAGTTTCAGAAGGGGGCACTGTGTTCTCCAGACGCTGATTTGACGTGGTCTAAATCCCGGGACCTGCTGGGAATGAATGAAGAAGAGAGAGGGTGGTTGAAACCTCGCCTCACTCATTAATTGCAAAGTATGGATGTCCCGGCTGAAAGTCTACCCGAGATGGTCCTCTGTACTGGTTCTCTCCACGGAAGCCCTGTCGAGTCCTCGACTCACCAGGGAAGCCTGCGCATGCTAATTCAACATTTAAGGGCTCAGCTACCCCCTGGCGCGAGCCATGCAGAATTAAGGTGGCATATGATAGAGGAGTGCAGGCCAGATTTGATTGAAGAGACTCCTCGTCTCGAAAGTCCAAGAGGCCTCTGTTGGGCAAATGTTTAGAAGTATATATACTTAGTTTTGATATTTTTCAAGATATCGATGGTAGAGCGAAGCTCCTGATTGTAAATTTTTAATAGACACTCTAGCTCTCTGGCTATGCATCTGTATGTAATATTTCTTGTTTAAATGATAGACAGTTTTCTTATCCCATCTAGTTTTCATGTCATACTGAGGGAGTTCATGATTGACTGATTCACATGAATTATTGTAGTTGTGTTACGATAAAGGATTTATTGTGGCATTATTGTATTCTCTGGTTTTCTGCGTTCAAATGTAAGAAGATCTTGCGTTTAGATGCCTTCTCCTACAGTCTGTTAGAAACTTGATGTTTACGATAGACCTTTGCATCTCTCTGATACAAGTCTTCCCCCTGCTCACCGCTACTACAACTCACTGTCTGATGTTTATTTAAGACCTCACTTGCCCATGCATGCCTGGCCTAGTTTCGGAGTTGAAACAATATCGTCTGAGTTTACTTCCATTCGATCACCCCTTTCATACATAAATCGTGACATAAACTGATGGGCGTCGGGCTCTGCTCCTGTTGCAATCCAAGAGTGACTTCCGTCGCCAACAGGTGGACTGTATAATTTTTTTATAATTTTACGAGTTGGTTGGACAGGTCTTGCTTGATGTTATGGAGGAGACTAGGATTCGAGGTGAGGTTATCAGACCAATCAATTCTACTTTCATTTCATTGATTCTAAAAGTTAACAATCCAAACTCTTTCAACGATTTTTGTCCAATTGCATTGTGCAATTTATGCTACAAGATTATTGCAAAAGTAATAGAGAGGAGACTCGGGCATATCCTCTCTTGCACCTTGTCCGAGGAACAACTGGGTTTTCTAAAGGGTAGACAGATTTTATATGCCATAGGCACTGCACAGGAGTGTCTACATAGTATTAAGGCTAAAAAACTTCAAGCAATCATCCTGAAGCTAGACTTGAAAAAGGCTTATGATTGCACAAATTGAGATTTTTTTAGGCTTATGCTCCTCCAATGTGGTTTTGGGCTTCTTACAACAAACTGGATTATGGGTTGTGTTACCTCAACAACATATGCCATTCTGATCAATGGTGAGGCCACTAAGTTCTTCCAAAGTGGTAGAGGGTTAAGATAGGGCTATCCATTGTCACCTCTCTTGTTTATCCTTGTGATGGAAGGACTTAGTCTTTCTCTTAAAAAAGGTCAAGTAGAAGGAAAGTTGACGAGTATAAAGGTTTCTAGGATTATTAAGATTCTTCATCTTCTCTTTGTGGATGACATGTTTATATTGTCCAAAGCTTCGATCCTAGAATGGCAGGAAATCAACAAAATCCTTAATGTCTTTTGTTGTGCAACGAGACTGATGATTAATGTCCAAAAGTCTTATTTTCTTCACTATGGAGTTCAACAGGACACTCTAGATGCTTTAAAAGACTTATTTCACTTCAACTTCATGAATCTTTCGGAAGGATTTAAATACTTGGGCTTCTATTTAAAGCCCGATAGCTACAAGACGAAGGATTGACATTGGCTTATCACGAAGTTCGAGAACCGAATAATTCATTGGTGCAATCGGTTGCTTTCACTGGGGGGTAGATATATGCTGATCAAAGCAGTGTTAGAGAGTCAACCAGTCTATTGGATGGCTTTGGCTCACATCCTGACATAAGTTCTAAATCGGATCCACAATTTGGTTATTTCCTTTCTCTAGTCAGGCAACAAGCAAAAGCAGAGCTACAATTTATGTAGATGGGAGACCATTACGAAGCCAAAAAAATTGGAGGGTGGGGGTTGAGAAACATTTTATGTTTTTATAAGGCTCTGGCAACTAATACTCTGTGGCGAGGCTTGATGAAGAACGATATTTGGCATCGGGTGATAAAGGATAAGTATTTACCCCATGGTTTTGTGATGACTTGGTTGAGATCGACTTCCTCTATTACGCCATACGGTTCCCAAACTTGGAAAAACATCCTAAATACTTTACCTCTGATCTTGCATTGGCTAGCATGGTAAGCGGGTTCAGGAGACTCCATTTTTGTTGGGAAGGATGAAATTTTGGGCTTGGGAAGGATTCCATTTTGTCTACTGAATTGGTTTTCTTTCTTAATAATAAAAATGTTTATTATCTTTATCAAGCAAGTCGAGTCTCCCCACATGGCTCGATCTGCTCCAACTGGTTAGATGGCTCAGATTTGGGATTGGAGGGCAATCTAGCAGCATAATGGGCACGGTATAGGAGGAACCTGATTGGATCAGGCATTCAACTAACTACAAGAGCGGATGAATTAAAATGGACGGGTGGTGATAGCTCAGGTCATATTACAGTAAAAAATGTTTACAACGCTCTATCTTCAAAATTATGGAAAAACAAAATTGGTGGCTGGAGGAAAAAACTATGGGGTTGGGACTATCCTCAAAAGATCAAGCTATTCGCCTGGCTAGTGATTGAAGATAAAATTCTTACCTAGAAAAAATTACAAAAACGAGGATGGTTGGGGCCAGGAATCTACCACCTTTGTAAATGTATGCAGGAATCAGGAAAACACCTCTTTGTTTACTGTCCATTTACTACATTAGTTTGGGAAAGGATCAAAATGCCTCTCAAGTTCTCTACAGGATGGATTGGCTCAACAATGAAGGAGTGATTTGAAAACTGAGGTCTTTAGAATCATAACTTCCCAACATTGCCAACCATTATTTGTTGGTTTATTTGGCTTGAACAAAACTTGGCTATCTTTGAGTCAAGGACTCCCTCCATTCAGAAGATATCTTTCCTCTCTTTAGGTGTGGTGGGCAATCATAGGAGAAAGGAAAAAGTCTATCCTACTAGATGCTCAGTCCTTGCAATTCCTAAAGATAAAATCATCGGGTGGTTTGATGGGGCAGCTCAGAGGAATGGAGATCAAAGTGGCACTGGAGGAGTCATAAAAATCAACAATCACACAGTTTATAAATAGAGTCTATATTGTGGAAGAGGAACAAATACAAGAGTAGAACTCATGGGAGTTTGGGCTTCTCTAACCCTGACACACAGATATTCTATTTCAGATTTTCATGTTGTAGGGGATTCAAAAATACTCATTGAGTGGCTTAATAGGAAAGACACTCTTCAGGTTGTTACTATAGACTGTTGGAAGGACATGATTAATGAGCTCATTGAGTATTTCACAAATATTTCTTTTGCTCATGTATACAAAGAAG
>JZKD02S0650896.1:928018-945555 GCA_000966675.3 Picea glauca | reverse complement strand
TCCAACATTACCCTTGGAGATAAATTTTTGTGTTGCCTTGTTATTGGGCATAATAATTGGTGGAAAAGAGAAATCCACTTGAAATATTTGTCTAGGGAGAGGCCAAGATGTTTGGACAGTCCACCTCTGGATAAAAATGGCTCTCAAATATGGAGGGTGCTCAAAGCCTCCTTTCCTCTCTTACAAAGTCAACTGACGTGGATTCCAGGGAATGGTAAACTCATCCATATGGGTAATCCCCAATCCAATAATACCTATGTTTTCTTCCTTACTTTATTGGTTGGACATAGGGGCATACATCATTGTGGGTAATTCCCCAATCCAACATGATCTCCCTTTTCTTCCTTTACTCCATTGGTTGGTCGACTAAGGTAAGTTCACCCTCCTTATGGGACAAGCCTTCTGGTTGTTGGGTGGGTTGGTTCTTTGGGTATCCCCCTTCCCCTCTATCTCCCCTTGTCCCCACTCTCTCTCTTCATCTACATGGTTGTGCTATGAAATGTATCTCTCTCAGAGATACTAGGGGATGGGGCGATAATGAATACTCAGTCAAGAAACGGTATGATTATATTCTCCTTCAATCTTCTCTCCCTCCCAATTCAAATTTATGGGAGACAATTTGTCATATTGGTGGACTTCTGAAAATCAACATCTTCGGTTGGACTTTAACGCATGGAAAAATTCTAGCGGGGGAAAATATCTTAAAAAGAGGCATCTATGGCCCATTCACATGTGTCTTATGCTCGACTTCACATGAATCTTAAACTCATCTATTCTTGGATTGTGTCTTTTCATGAGCTATGTGGCAGGTGGTATTGCAAGGGTTATAACACATGATTCATTTCCCATCCACTCTGAGGCATATGTTTTGCAGATGGTTGTTTTCTTATAGGGGATCCTTCCTTAACAAATCGATTTTGAAGAGAATTTGGGTGGCCTTGACGAAATATGTATGCTGGAAGATTTAGCTAGCCCGCAATCAGGAAATATTTTCATATATCAAGCCTCTTCATCACATTGTAGCAGCAAAGGCTATTGGACTCCTATCCAAACATCTAAACACTAGACACCTAAATACTTCCTCTCCTTAGCTCTTGGATTATTGGGAGGATCACTAGTTCAATCAATTCTCTCTTCAAATAGACAATGTAATGCATATCAGATCCAGATCACCTTGGCAACTTCAAATGACTAAAAAATATTTTTCGCATTGGATGAACTCTAGATTAGATTATATATTTTTTTCTTATGGTGCTTCGAAAGGTAACCTAGTGGAGGTAGGAGCGAGAGGGGTCCTCTTTGGCCTAGGAGGAATACATGAACTTGACTACTTCGATAGTCTAGGTCAAGCAACAAATAATCAAGCTGAGGCTTATTCCCTTGTTCAAGGGCTTGTTATAGCCAAGTATCATAACTTTTTCATGCTCTTGATCCTCGGTGATTCAAAAATTACAATCAATCACTTGAGACAAGGAACACATCCTGGCGATGCAAGACCCAGATGCATCTTCCATAGAATTTATAAAGGGATAAAGGCCTTTCAGAAGACAAACTTCTTCCACGTCTTTAGAATTAACAATAGTCATGCAGACAGACAAGCCAATTTGACCATATCTAGAAGCCTGGGGATTGTTTGTGTCAATGGTCTCTCTAAATCTATTCTCTTCGATTTGATGGAGTTTCCATGCACGTTCTACTACAAGATGTTCTTCATAAGCAATGAATTCTCAAGAATGTTCAAGCTTGCTCCTATTCATTGTCGCTTTCAGGGCAAGATTGAATAATTGATTCAATACGTTACATTGATCTTCGGAACCTATAGGTAAATTGGGTTGAACTGGTTGTTCAAGGGTCATTCAAGCTTTAGTGGAGTCACAAAAAAAAGTCATTTTGTTATTTTGTTTTGTTTGTGTTCCTCAGAATGGTCACCAAATGTTGATCACTTTTTCCTCATGTGTGAAAAACATTGATGTTAAGGGGAACGGTTGTGGGAATTAAGGATCTCCTTCCATTTTTATAGAGGTGTTACTCCTCTTTGTGAATGGTGATTCCTATTATTTTTTGTCTTGATGATGCATGAATTGGAAAAATACAATTAAATATCCACAAAATATTTAAACTTCAATAAAAAGATCATGGTTCATAATATAATTAGATGATCATTTAACCATGTATTGTTTCCTAAGAAAGGACCAAGTAGGTTTAACTATTGCACAAAAGGAAAAGTTGGTTATACATGAAATATTTGCTCATAATTCAAATATTATTGCCTCTAGGATTTTAAAATGTAAGTAACATAAAATATTCAAGGATTTCAAAGAAGAAAATAAACAAAGAAATGGATAGGTTTTCCCAAAAATTCTTGAAGGACTAAAACTTTGTATATCAAAAGGGTTTGAAAAGGATGACATGCTTGGAACTTCACTTCAAATTTTGAAAAACACAAGTTATGAAAACTATGTAACCCTTTGTAGGTCTCTAGGGAAGTTGATCAAAATATAAGTAGGATACCAAGATGGAACGTTTAAACACCCTAAAATAGTGTTGCCTTATCACATTACAAAATTCTAATGACTTGAATAAATGATAAATTCAAATGCATTTTCTCTTTGTGAATAAGGATGGGGATTCCATAGACCACAGATATTAGGGAAATATTGGAAGAAGAAACAAAAGGAAAGGTCAATCAAACCTTGTTTTCATGTTTATGGTACCAATGAAAACAACATGGAAAATATTTATGCGAGGGAATTTACAAGAAAGAGAGAACTTGAATGGATTTACTTACAAAAATGAGGAGGCAAGGTTTTACAATTCCAACCTTTCTTTTCTAAAGAAAAATCATTATGATAAATTCCATTCATATTAAAAGACATTTCCATAGGTGTTAAAGGATAAATTGGTTCACTTTTAGTGCACTATGTAAAGAATTCATAAGATAAGTTGTCATAAGCCTCAGTTAACCTCAGGATCTAGTATAATTAAATATTAAGAGTCTATAAGGGTGTCAATAGATTTTTGTTCACTCTTATTAGTTTATTGGTCCAAAAATTAGCAAAATTTTCATTCACATCCAATGCACACATTCACCACTTCCTAGCCTTTTCGACCATCTATGGAGCCGAGGGAGGATGATACCTAAGTTAAGTGGTCCTAAGAGGGTGTGCACACAAGTACCTTGCCTCTCCTTCTTCCCCATTTCACCACCTCATACACAAGACCATCCAAGGTGAAGATAGTCTATGCCTTATGCCAAGCTACCAAAAAATATTGTAATTGGATTTATCATTGGATAGGTAGGATCCACCCCCCATGGATGAATTTTTATTATAACACCAAACTACTAAATTTTTGAGAGAATAAACCCTATCAATTTGTATTGTTTTATTATTCCCATATTGGGAGGATCTATCACTTTGAGTGTGTATCATTTCCATTGTTTTCTCTCCTTCTCTATAAGCACCAATGTAAGCTCTAGATTTTGGAAGGAAGTAATAAAGGCCCAAGACTAAGATTTTATAGTCCTCGTATGTGGCCATCATTGTAATTCAAAGAAAAGTTGATTTGATTGTATGATCAGGACTAAGGCACATTTCCATTGGTGAAATAAAAATAATCAAGTAAGTTATGCATAAATTCTTCCATTTTCTATCTTATATTTGATGTTGAATGAAGCAATGGATCTATGCTTGTCTTGTTCATTTGATTTCCAATGTTGAATGAACTTATTAAATGAACAAGTAATGAGATACTTATTCTTATTATTCATGCTCATTTTCTAACACTGTGTTATAGGAATATGGAATCATGATTAAGTTTCCTTCTTGTATTGTGCTAATGAACTTTACTTTTAGTTATCTCTTATTATTTCTCCCTTTCGCAACTTACAAAGAAAACATTCAATCACTATAGTTGTGGGATCGTTTCTATGCACCATTTGTCTCCAAAATAAATCCAATCAAATATTCATTGTAAAAAGTTGTTCTAGGGTGATAGGCTAGGATGATCACAGTAGGATAAGTGATGACACCACCCCCCCCTAGCCCAAGTACTGGCTCAAAATAATTGATTGGCACAAACTGGGGGACGATAGATAATACACGATTAAGAAAATTCTAAACCTAATTCCCAATGGAGACATTATTTATGTTGATTCCTGAAATCAAATTCAAGCACAACAATCAATAACACCCTTGTAGATATCAAATGGAAAAAGTGGGGATGGAAAGGCTAGGTCTACTTAAAGCCCTAAAAAATCTAACTATGGGATTGAATTTATTAGGATTTAACATAGTTAAAATTTGAAATAATTAAGATGTGCAATTGACCATTAACATTAGAAAACTATGAATAAGGAAGAACTAATTAAAACATTAAATATAGCATGCATATGTACAACAACTAAATAGATAAAAAAAAAATCGAAAAGTCACTTGCAAGCTGAGACAAAGAAAAGTTGTGAAGAAAATAAAATGCATTGAGAGAAATGAGTGCAAGAATGCCCAAAATATTTTTATTCATAAATGAAGGTTTCTGTACAACCAATAGTAACCCAAATATCCCTAACATACAACCTGGATTCTTCAATTTTAATAGGATGTTTCTGAGACCAAATGTTGTTCACACCAATTTAAAGTCAAGCGACATTAAGCCTTATAAAACATAGAGCATTACTAACCCCACACTCATATTCTCTGAAGGGTATTTGCATTCATGGTAGTGTTATTCATACAGACATGGGAATATAAATAGATGCACCAAGAAAATAGACATAATTTACCTCCAAAGGTGAGAAACTATGCTTTCACCCTAGTCTTGGACCTTATATTGTAGCCATTCTACCATTGCTTACATTGTTAGGCTATTAAATATAGAGAGAATGAACTTAGATATGATTAATAGAAAAACAAAGTTATACCTACTCTCTTTTTTCTCTCCCCTCCCCATTTTTGATAAGTCCTCCTCTTCCTTTATAGAAGGATGAGTGGGAAGGTAAATAGTCACCTCTACCTCTTGGCTTTCCTCCAAAAATTGATTTATGGGCTGTTTTAATTTTAAACTAGAAAGAAAGAATTTCAAAGGGAAATAGGTCAAGCGGTTGGTATCCTAGGGTGACTAAGGGTTCAACTCAACTAGTGTGCACTTTTCCTTAAGTCTATGGTCATGGAAAATTTATTTTTCACCGTCATTTAATAGCCCATGTATTTATTTCAAAAATGAAAACCATAAACATACAAATGACCATTTGCATACATTGTGTGTGTGTGTGTGATTTGTCACCTAACTAGCTACATCATCAACCAAAAATTCAGAGTCGTCATTAAACATATACATAGCATCCATCAAATTGTACCATATAATTGTTTAAAATATGCACTATTGTTGATGTATCAAGAAAAATGTATAGAAAACTCCATGCATTACTACAATATGTTACATGGTGGGGGTTGTTTGTGATATATTTTCAACTCATACATGGCTTTGTTAATTTGAATTATAGCCCCATCATTAGTTGGGAATAGGGCCCACTCTTGGATCTCCTCCAAAGACTAAATTGTAGGTTGTCCATGAATAGCCAAGATACCCTACTTATGTTAATATCAACATGCAAAAAAAAAAAGAATCAAGAAACCAAACATACCATAGTTTCAACCTTCAAACATGCATGTATGCAAGAGATCAAGTGGTCAGGGAATCTCATGAGCTATAGGGATTTGTATGTAAGATGATTATAAAGACAAATTAGTCTAGATTTGGTCAAGAACATGTCGGGAAGCAATAACCATCTAGATGTTAGACTGATTAGTACTTATATAACATATTTATTTTAACTCCAACCCCTAAATAGTCAATGCATTCTTCTTCCATTCTTTACAGGGAAGCACTAATAGGATTTACCATAAAAATTGCATGAGTTTACAAAGAAAAAGCTATTATAACATGTGCATACTATAGGTAACTTTCACATTCTAGCTTTAACATATGCACACGCTGCAAACCTTCATATTCAACACATTAGAAAACTTTTCAAGGATGAAATGTCATAATGAAGGCTAATATTCAACTTCAAACCCTTTTGTATGTATTATATTTAAAAAGGGAACAAACAATTTTGATAATGGAGGGCTCTAATCATCTACAACTTTTGATAATGGAGGGCTCTAATCATCTACAACTCTTCCAAATAAAGAATATAAAAATGAGTATAAGGATAACTCCATCCAACCTCTATGTTCACATTCCATAACTATATCATGCATATGAAAAATGAGCAAAGAAGCCTCTACCCATTGACCATACATAACATAACAACCCTACAGGAAGAGGATCTTAATTATTCATGTCAAACTATCACAAGAAGAGAATACAAACCATCATGGCCTACAGTTCATGCTCAAAAGGGAAAAGTATTTCATGATTAATAAAATTACAACCAACCATATCGTGCTCAAGTAATAGCTTAGTAAAATTATTACCAATAGTAGAAATCTACCCAAAATATCATTAAGCTTAAGTTGGAAATGCTACCAACATATTTGACTTGACAAGAGGAAGGATGAAATACATGTGCTTTGGATTGTTCATTAAACATTACTACGAGATAAAATGGAGAAATTTGACTACAACCTACCTCCAAAAAATTAACAATGGACCAATTAAATGTTGAGTTAAGAATAGGAGCCTTCAAACCATAAACTATGGTTACTCATGTCAAATATAAGTTAAATTAAGGGAATAATGAGGCAAAACTTACATGCAAGAGGAACTGCAAAATGGTTCATAATCAATGGGGATATTTAACCAAGTTTTCATGCATGCTCATGAGACCTAAAACCACCATTACTCAAGAAATACACACATAAATTGAAAGAAAACTAATGATTATCTTCATGATCTATATATTACCTCTTTCCCTTTTCCTCGTGATGTTGATGGATGATATTTATCCAAGGCGACTTCTAATTTCCAAATTGCATCCTTTCAAAACACAAAATTCTACCAAGAGTTTGTACTCCCTCAACCAGCCACCAAAATGAATGAAAACTCAAATTAAGTGTTGAAACTTGGTTCTTCTTTAGCTTCCAAATATAATGGGCTAGTCATAAGCATATAAATTGAAGTCTACACTCCACCTACCACAATTGAGTACACTCAAACTGAAAGAAATGGGCAAACTTGCATGGAAAGGATGATTGTATTTTACTTGCCAAAGTTAGTGTTGAACAAGCCTATCACAATGCCCATAGCATAAGGGTAGATCAAGCAAAAAAATTAGGTATGGAGTCAAGTTTGAATTACAAGGCTTTTTTCCCTTCAATCATCCAAAATTGGATATATGAGGATGGTCATGATTCATTTCCCCAAATCAAAATTTCAAAACCACATATACTAATGTATTTCCATTGCAATGTTTTCCATCTATTCTCTTTTACCAATGTCCATAACCTTTCAATGTGCCCAAATGTAATATAAATTTTGGATATTTATACTCTATGTATAACCCTTATATGATTGCTTTACAATGAGGTTCTTTACTCATGGATTCCATATTGCATTGTACGTATGAGAGTAGGCTTTTAGGCATAGAACCATTTTGTAGAGATACCAACCATGCCCATCTTATTGTAGGTGATCAAGATCAGCTCAAATTAACATATGAAGGAATATAAGACATATACTTGTTATAAAGATACATATCATTGTATTTGCTTATTTCAAAATTTGCTTGTAAGTATTGTAGCTACATATCATCAAAATGAAAGGATTGATATAGAACTTGTACTTCACCTCCTTAAGCAAACAATTTTCATATCATTCATGAAAACATAAGTAACCATGAATCAAATGAACATATATCAAATATGAAGTAGTAATCACCAATAACATAATGAATCCCAACATGAAAATTTCATGTATCATAGGCACATCAGACAACCCATGCATTAATAGACTATAACAAATCCATCATTATGATCTTACTACACACTAGGAGGATACCCTATAGTGCCTAATGGGTTATCTAAGTCGAATGATTGTAAACTAAAGTGATATAGGGACTTCCCAGGGTTCTAGAGGCATCTTGAAAATATTGGGTAGGTAGCTTTGTTGAAAAAATTCACAATCATATGTATGTTGACCATTTTTAAGGTCAACACCAATAACCAGTCTTCTCAACCCCTATTTAAAATGGAAACAAAGGTCAAGATCAATCCCTATGAAGGTGAAGTTGATGCACTAAAATTGAATCGTTGAATACAACAATTAGAAGTCCATTTCAGTGTGCATAATGTGCATGAGGAGCAAAAAATAGCTTTTGCTAGACTAAAGATAAAAGGTTGTGCACAAACTTAGTGGGGGAGACACACTGAGGTCGTTAGGCTAGGGGGAGACCCACTAGTATCTAAGTGGGAGGTATTCAAAGACTTCATCAAGTCCTAGTACCCTATCAAATATGAAAAGGGCCAAATATTTGGTGGCACTATTACTGATAGAGGTAAGGACAAAGAGTACAAGAGTAAACTAATGAGTTCTTGAAGCAAGCCATCCAAACAAGAATAAATCCCCAAGACCCAGATGTGGTCATTAATTAATTGGGTGGTATTCATAGTCACATAAAAAGGAAAGTTATGTTATTTAAGCCCAAGAACATAGATGAGGCCTATGTACAATCCTAGTACATTGAATGTGACAAGAAGAAGGGGAAACCAAATGATTTGAAGTAGATAAACTAGCATGAAACTTCCAATAAGGGAAAGAAGAAGAATGGGAAAGGGGAAAAAAATATAGCCACCATTTTACATGTGTGTAAGGACCCTAATCATACCACTGCGACCATTTCAACATTGATGATCACACAAAAGAAAAATGTTGGAAACTACATCAAGAGTTGAATCTTAGGAGTCGTAAGAAGGAGAATTCCAAGAATAAGAATATTCTAATGGAAGCAAGAAAATATATAGAAAGTAGCTCAAACGTGGATGAAAATATTGCTATCATAACAGTGAAGAAGGAGGTGAACCTAAGTACTCTCTATCCTAAAGAGGAGGAGATGAAAAATTTGTTCCATGTCAAGATTTGGATAAATAAGAACAAGGTAGATGATTTGTTCAATTCTAGATTCTAGTTCATGAGTGAACCTCATTGCAAAGTACCTAGTAAGTAAACTTGATTTGGAAATGCATGATTACCCTAATCCATACCCTTTGTCTTGGATGGATAAGTATGTAGAGTTAAAAGTTACCAAGAATGTAAGATTAGATTTGCTATGGGTGCAAATTTTATTGAAGAAATAAAAGTTGATGTAGTGCCTCTTGATGTATGTGGTGTAGTGTTTGATCGCCATTACATGTATATGAGGGGATACAATATTCATGACATGGACCAACCAATAATTCCAAATCAAGGATGCTAAATTAGTTATCATAAATGAATGCAAGTGGAAGTCTATGAACTCTCTGGTGAGTGCACACTAAGCTAAGAGATTGATCAACTCAACTTTGGAGTATGTACTTATTTTCTTGAGACAAAACTAGAAGGACACCAATTATGCAGGTGTGAAGGCATCCTTTGAAGGATGTATGAAAGAACAAAAGTTCCAGTTGGAAGAGTGATTGCAGACATATAAATAATTTTTACAATATATGGAATGCCACCTAATAGGGATGTGGAGCATGAGATACAATTACTATTGGACTCTCCTTCAACAAATATAAGGTTGTATATATAGTCAATATTTAGAGTCAAGTGAAATAAAGAAGCAAATGCAATAATTGTTGTAGCAAGGACATATAATTCCAAGTACATCACCATGTGGTTCCTTTATCATACTAGTTCCAAAGAAGTATGGTACTTTGAGGATGTGCATTGACTACAGAGCTCTAAAAAATATTACTCTCAAGAATTGATACCCTTTTCCCCATATAAATGACATGTTAGATCAGGTTACAACATGCAAAGTACTTCACCAAGGTGGATTTGAAATCTAGATATATCCAAGTATGTATAAAGGAAGAAGACACTTGGAAGACCACCTTCAATACAAAGCAAGATCAATAAGAGTGGTTAGTAATCCCTTTTGGTTTGAGTAATGCACTAACTACTTTTATGTTTTTAACAAATGATGTATTGTGTCCATTCCTAGATTCATTTGTCATAGTCTGTTTAGATGACATTTTGATCTTCATTTATATGGGAGGAGCATATGTTAAATCTGAATTAATTGTTAGAAACACTAAGGAAATATCATCTACTAGCAAACAAAAAGAAATGTGAGTTTGCTAAGAAATCCTTAGTGTACTTGGGATATGTGACTGGAAGATTGATTATGCAAATATAGAGGCCATTCTCAAATGGCCCAATCCTACTAATGTAATAGAAGTTAGGATTTGTATGGGAGATACACATGATTTAAGAAAGTTCACAATAGCATTTTCAATCGTGGCAACACCACTTCATGCTATAATAACTAGTGGTAAGAGTTTCCAATGGGGTAAGAACCAACATTGAACATCCTTTGTAGAACTAAAGAAGAATGTTATACAAACCCTAGTCCTAGAACTAGCTAACTTGCAAAAGTCTTTTGAAATAGAAATTGATGCTAGTGGGTATTCTATGGAGGAGTATTAATGCAAGGGGGAAGATCAATTTTCTATCGTTCAGAGCTATTTAATGGAGTAATATTGAACTACCCTATATATGACAAGGAAATCTATGCCCTAGTTCAAGCAATGAAGAAGTGGAAGCACTATCTGTTGGGTAAGGAAACCAACATCCATATTGATCACCAACCTTACAATACTTGTACGCTCAACGTAAACTCCAAAAATTAAGACATTATAAATGGATGGTATTTCTGCAATAATTCATCTAGTGATTACATAAAATATGGGCACAACCAACAAGTTAGTTGATTTTTTTTTTTATCTAGGCCACTAGCACCAAATATTATAGCCATGGGGGCCATTATGCATATGGATCCATTCAACTATGGAGCATACAAAGGAGAGTATGCAGAAAATGAGGAATTCAGTGAGGTGTATCAGTATCTAGAAGGATGAAAAGGACAAACAAATTTTATTACCATCTATGAGATGGATTAATGTAAACGATGGGGAATGTTCAAGTACTAGAGGAAGAAAAAACACAATTGATAAGGGAGACCCACACTTCTAATATTTTTGGCCATTTCGGTATTGTGGGGACTATGTATAACTTGTATAGGTATGCTTATTCACCCAAGATGCAAGAAGAAGTAGCCATCCATGCCTGATGAGGATGAAGGGGGTTAAGTCTTACCTTACATTGAATATTTTTCACCAAATGAACAACAAAAATTACCAAAGGACACAATTCTACAAAAGAAGATAAAAATGACCCAAAGGTATCAACAAGAAATTTGGCAAGTGGGATTGAAGGGTTAGCTACTGGCTAAGGCCACCAAATGGCACTACAAGGAGAAATTCAAATTGTTTCCTCATCTCCTTCAAAACTAAATCTTTTGGAGACCCAAAGCCTCCTAAAATGGGGAGGGATGATACAAAATGGATATACACAGGTACCATATGAATTTGTTAATTATTTATATGGGAGAGATTAGAATTTGGAACATCTCAGGGATGGTATTTATTTTGTCAAATTAGGATCATCAACTTCTAACACATTTTTTAATCCCTTAACAATGTTTTTGGGCTTTGTGATGGCTTAGGGTTTTCATAGGATTTATTAATCCTTAAAAACATTTTTTCTTCTCATCAAGACATTTCAAACAAGCTATTGTGTGCCTATAGCAGAGTTTGTGTAAGAAAGTTTAGGTCCTGACAAGATAAAGGTCCAAATATTCCCCACTTGTCCAATTGGCGACCATGTAAACTCACCATAATTTGAATATGGAGGGTTAATAACATGGGGAATCGACTAGATAATTCTAGAATCATCATGGAGGTTCCATTAGGGTTTCAAAACCTTAAACATAAACCTAACCCCAATTCTATCTTTCAAAAACCTAGCAAGAGGAGGGAACATGGTTCACTTTTTCACTAGTCATTGGTTGTTCCATAGTATGACAAAAAGTGTGAAGGAGATGCTATCAGAGTAAATAGATAGAATCATATTGTAGAGTATTGTAGAAGACCACAGTGACTCATAAATTCATACTAATATTTGAAATATTTGTATTTATGTGTCGTAATATCCATAATCTAAGAAGACGAAAGGCATCGTCCTTCATTGAAAGTTGGTTTTCCCATATGGGTGTCCAAGGTAAACATTTATGTTCCATTGTGTGTGTCTTGTTATTTTAGTTTATTTCATGTGTCATGGTATTTAAGGAATTTGAATGGTGTGCTTTTATTATCAATCAAAGTGTTTAAAAATACAAAAAAGATAGTCACACAGTTAAGCATAGGCTCATTGTAGTCATTTTAAGTTTAGATCTATTTTTATGACCAAAACATTAGAATATCCTAGGTGGTTTATAGATCAAGTTTAGTGTCTTATCAGTAACTATCCTAGTGGGTTAGTGTTTAGTAGGCATGATCTAAAAACTGTCGTGGATATTCCACTAGAATAGTTCGTCACAACAAATTTGATAAATAAAATTGAAATCTACACTATGAAGGTTAAATTCCTTTGGATTCCAGAATATTTAGTTACTGATTTTATGCTTATGCATGAAATAGATCAAATGCGGAAAATAGAGAATAGTAAAGTACATTCACACACCATCCACAAGATAACACAAACATTTGCTCTGGGAAACCCTTATGGGAAAAAAACGGACTAGAAGGTGAGGCTTCTTTGCTCTCTTTTCTTTGGTATAGAAATTATGCAAGTACAAAGAAATAGGCACTCTTCGAGGAGTTTCCTTTGACCTATGGCTACTAAAAAATATCCCCTCCTTTGTTATTCTCACATAATACCACTCGCATATGTTCTACTCAGCTATGCAACAATATACAATGCAAAATAATGGAACCCATTCTCCTTGTAGTGGCCCGATATTTAACATAGCCCGATAGCCATCTAAGGGTAGGTTTTTGACTTCCTCAACCCTCAATTGTGATAGGGTTTTGGAACTTATAGAATCTTACTTAAATTACATATGTGACTAGCCCCATATGTGTGAGTAATTGGGGCTGACGTGGTATCCTCTCGTACCATGGTGGTCAACACGGTAGGTCAACTTGTGAGAGGCATAACTTTTTCATACGAGCTCTAATGGACACACGGTCTACACCATTTGAAATATATCAGAGTGTAGAACACCATCAAGGGGGTGTGCACAATTTACAAACATCAAAACCCCAAAAAGCATTGTTTAATTCCTCAAAATGGCTCTGAAAGGTTCAAGAACCCAAATTTCCAAACTGGGACCTGCCACTAAAATGACCCTACAAACTTATTCCTCTAGTTCTTTCCACTCTAAAAGAATCAAGATAGATGAAAAATAATATAATGATCTAATATGGATCATACCTTGCCATTTAGGGAGGCTTTTGGTACCCAAAATATTTACTGAATGAGGTGAGGAAATTTTTCCTCTACCTTCTCCCTGGAGTACCACTTTGTTTTTCCTGGAAGTTGTCCTTTCAACCCAATCTGCCAAAGGTCATACTACCCTTGTATTGTAGTTATGGACCACTTCTACAAAACTGTCCTATGTTAACTCTGCCCGAGGATTTGGTGCTAAGTCATCTATGGAAGGTGTTATCCCTCGAAATTTTCTAGGTTGTATATGGAACTATGCTGAGGTACCCCAGGGGATAAGACCAATATCGAGTCTTAAAACCATACTGATTAACATAAAAAAATATAAAAAAATATGGGTAAGTTTCTCTCTCTCTCTCTATCTCTTGTTAATCTCTCGGCCCTAAAATAGTACTAGAACCAATACCAGGACATTAAATACGAAGAGGCATATGTCCATGAGTGCTTTAGATAGTTTGATTTAAGTTTGAGAAGGGGCGTATTTAGAAGAAATACAAGATAGACACATGAGGCAACTTTAAGGTGAATCTCATAGCCTATGCACATAATAACGTACTGAGCAATTAAGAATTCAATAGTTCTAATAGATATACTAGATCATTAAACCATGCATCAAACAATAAACATTTTTGTATACTCAAATCCATGGAGGTACCCTATGCACATCATTAAATACATGAAAAAATTACATGAAGTGGTCATACATTCAGAGGAAATCACTTCAATATAATAAGCTAAACAACACACAGTAACATTGTACATGTCGTGAAACTTGTTACTCGAGATTTTATTAATGGGGATCTAATAAAAAATCCATGAAGTGAGAGGGATGGTTATTACAAGAGCACATACAAAAAAATAAGCACGGACTAAAGAATAATGCGGGGGATGAATCTCTTGCAGCCTGCATCCTAGAAAATTGGTATGTGTCTAAGGTATCTTTGATCAAACAACTCGGGTATAAGATACTCTTAAATTCCCCAAAGTGTCGACCCTAAAAATGATCTCCTTCAACCGATTTATAATTGCTTTTACTTAAGGGAAAACCACTTGTTCGGACCAATACTGCTTCTTGAAGATTGATTTCAGCTTGTCATAATATTGATACCACCTCTAAAATTCTAAATGCTTTCAACTTCTCAATTGATTTTTATTTGTTTTATCCGAGAAAAAATAGTTTTTTACCCTCAAAGTTGACATGTTGGTGCTTGGTGGGATGTGTCCCTTTCGTCTAATTAAGCCTTAAGATGGGTCTTTTTAGTTGTCTCTATGAGGTCTTCCTCTACAGCGGTGAGTCCGTTCAACCATGGAATGATTTGGGTTGTTGATTGGTTGAAAGGACTACCCGCACCTTCTACTTGGACCTCTCTACTTTTCGGTGGAGGGTATCAATGACCAGATCTTGAAATCTCCTGCCTCGAGATGTTGCCTTAGGCTGATCAATTGATACAACTGCAAAATAGGGTATACTCTGTAATATACTTTTTATTTCTCAGTTGTGCTAATGATACCCAAGAAGGAAATTCTCCCCATAGCGACGCATAGAACTACTTTTCCCCACATCTATAGCTATGATGGTTGATAATCCCCTCCTGTGAAAGAGGTTTTCACAGGTGTATCATCAGTTGTTATATTGGGCATCAAGATAGCTATATCAATGGAAAATAGACTACTTGAAGATTGGTTTTTCCTTGGTCTCCCTGCTCTTTCTTATAGGAGCAACATGACTAGTCACGCCTAGCCCAATCTAGATCCGAGACATGAGTGAATGAGAACATCAAGGCAAATGATTTCTATCCTCTAATGACTGCAGGAAGTAGGCAGTGACATGATGATGGGTATAGGATGGGAAACGTGATGCTAGATATCATGTTATATGTCATGTCCTTTCCAACAGATTTGGTAGGCTGCAAGCGAATCTTTCCACTTGCCTGAAACATTCTCTCTCATGCCTTTATTTTCATGCACACGTATTTTTCCCTATGGTTCAGAGCCTTTGTGATTTGAAAAATACGTGAAATTTGGATGACGTCATGCTGACATCAACATGCATACATGGACACACAAAAGTTTGGAGTATGTCCATGTAAGCATTGAAGTGTTTTCCTAGGCTTGACATCTGTATGGCTGAATCTAACATGGAAACCAAAAAATCTGGTGGGCCTCCTTACCATAGATGGTGATCCATGAAAGGCTCAAAATACACATAGTTTACTTGTCAAGCCTTTCTTAGCTTCCTCAGTGTCCAGGTGGAGTACTATGCTGGCTCCATGTGGCGTTGAGTGAACGATCAAATAAGTGATGAATTAGAGAATGTGCAATCCTAGCGGGACCAAAATACCATTGTTGCAACCCTAAGGGAGTGTTTTTCCTTTCCATGCCTTACCGTGTGACACCATTTACTCTTTGATATGTAGATCCTAAAACCGCTGTCACGCCCTGATGTTGTGTTAACTTCTAGATGATTTTTTGACATGACATGCATCCTCCACCATTGATTAGGCTTGCTTGCAGTTGTCGGATGATTGAGCCCGCACCTCCACCCACGCTTTCTCTTTAAGCCTCGTTTATATGATGTGGCTCCATTTGGGTGAGGGATTGAACTTAATTTGGACAAGATAAGCACCTTTCTTGCTCCTGATAAGCACCCGAGTATTTAAAAATGAGTCCCAAGCCCTTAGGGATTGATTTCTTCATTGCATATTTTTAGGCTCCCAACCATATGCATTGATCCTTTGATGTGTGAACCATGGAAGCTCTCTTATTACCTCTTTCTTTTTAATTTTGACCCCTTAATCTCGATCAAGGTGCATGATGATGACTGGATCAAAACCAATACTAACACAAGGTAATACTTGCTCCTCTTCATGATGCAACATGGAAGGCTCATAGAGTTTGAGATTCTCCACATTCACTACTGAGTAAATGCACATGTATGGGGCTAGAATGAGTCTGTATGAATTACCTCCCACCTTTTCCAATACCTCAAAAGGACCATACCAAAGAGCCTTGATCTTCTTACCAGGACCCTGTAGCTTTTCCTCATTCAGTTGTAACCATACTATGTCTCCCACTCTAAATGTTCTCTCTATTTTGTGCTGGTCATGTCTAGCCTTTTACTTTTCTTGTTACTTCTTCAATGTCTCTTGTACTTGCAAATGGATCTGCCTAATCTTCTCAACAATTTTTTTTGCTTTTAATGCATCTCCTATGAGGTCCTCCCTTACTCCTCCTTGTTGTCCATATACAACATATAAGGGTGAAGGTGGAAAATACCTAAAGAAAGTTTTAAAAGGTGACTTAATAGTATAAGTGTGGACTGCTCTATTATAAGAGTGTTGTATATAGATCATATTTTCATCCCAAGTCTTTGTATGCTTATGATTGTAACCCCTCAAAAGTTGCACCAAAGTCCCGTTGACTGCTTCCGCGTGCCCATATGTCTATGGATGGAATGTTGTAGACCTCTTCAACTTAGTGTCCATCTTCTCCCATAATGTAGTCCAAAATGCACTGAGAAATTTGGTATCCTTGTTTGAGATGATGCTCCTTGGTATCCCAAAGTGCACCCCGACCTGTTCAAAGAAATTGTTTGTTGCTTCTTGTCCACTGATAGTCTTTTCATAAGGCATGAGAATGCACATTTTGTTGAACCTATCAACCACTAAAAATATATAGTCATGTACCTTCCTGGTAGTTGGTAAACATCCCACAAAATCCATGGAAATACTTTCACAAGGCCGAGTGGGTACAGGTAAGGGATGGTATATACCTTGCTTCCTATTAATGGGCTTGCTAGTACAACAAAGTATGCATCCTATAATATATTGTGCTACATATTATTTCTTTCCGGGTCAGTACACATAACCAAGTAAGTTGGAAATTGTGTTCCCAACACCAAATGTCCTACAACCTTGGAGGTGTGAGCCTCTATGATAAGGTGCAATTGTTCACCTTTAAGAACACAGAGCTTCTCGAGCTTGTAGAGTAAGTCATTCTAGAAATGATAGTTAGCCTTTCCATCACCTTCTTCTATATGAATTTGGCACTGT
>JZKD02S0650896.1:835267-853003 GCA_000966675.3 Picea glauca | reverse complement strand
TTTTCCATCTTCCTGAGTTGTCCCATGCAGATATGTCTACGATTTTGTTGATGCCATGTTGAGAGAATCACGCATGGATCTCCTTGAGATCTTCTGATTCGGTGAGGGGGGTGTTGCCCATAATGCTGTCTTGCCATAACATAGTTTTTTTTCCATTCCCAGGGATTCAAAAAAGATGCTTCTGAAAGGGTTCTAGACTACGCCTACAGAGATTCCAGATCGAGGTTCCTTTGGAGATGTTCGCTGCCTGGAGGTTTCTCAAAGAGGCGCCATTGAGATATTTTTTTCTTAAGAGATTTCTTACTCGATGTCTGTGGTTTGCATAAAGATTCCAGATGATTTTACCTCCCAGTGCAAGATTTGCAAGCTTGGGATCTCTTACCTGTAGGCCACCTTCAACATAGGGGCGTTTGACAGTTTCCCAATTGACCGAGTGGTATTTGTTTTGGTTGCCTTTGCCTCCATGCCAGAGGAAGTCTCTAATCATCTTTGTGATCTGAATCATGATCGCCTTTGGGGCCAGGAGAAAGGAAGTCTGGTAGATTGGCAGGGAGGACATGACTGCTTTTATGAGGGTGAATTTCCCAGCATTGGTGAGCCATTGTCTACCCCAAGATGATATTTTAGCTTTGAATTTTCTTATAATTTATTCCCACAGAGAAGCTTTGTTGGAGCCCAGAGTTAAGGGGAGTCCTAGATAATTTATTTTTTCCCAATAAGCATATTCCGGGAACCCCATGTAAAGGGATATTCGTTGAATTTTTTGCTGTTATGTGTTCCGCCCATACACTGCACTTTTCCTTTTATTGATGAGTGCTTCGGAGATGCTGTAGAAGCTTCGAAGTATTTCATTAAGTTTTTTTGCAATTTTTACGGAGGATCCACCTAGCATGAGGGAATCATTTGCAAAGAGGGCATGATTGATTGGGTCAATGCCCTTCGTTAGCCTAATGCCTGGGACTAAACCAATCCTCTTTTCAACAATCAAATTCCTGCTTAGAGTATCATCCATCAAGATGTACAGGAAGGGGGAAAGAGGGAAGCCTTGCCTTAATCCCCTCAAGGCCTGAAAATAGTTTGTCGGTCTACCATTTACTAAAGGGGTTGTCCAAGGCTTTTCAGTGCATGATTTTATCAAATTAACGAAGTCAGAGCAAAACCCAAAAGAGAGGAGAACTTTGTAAAGGAATGAGAGGTTTACCCTGTCGAAATCATTTGCCATTTTGAGTTTTATCACCATCCCTTGATCCCGTCGTTGATGACTGGAGTGCATGGCTTCTTGGACTTGTATTACATTGTCGAGAATATGTCTCCCTTTGAAAAATACACCTTGCATGGGGGAAATGAGATTCTCTAGCAGGGTCTTGATTCTATTTGCCATAAGCTTGGACAAAATTTTATAAGAAGTGTTACAAAGTGAGATAGGCCCGAATCTTTCGAAGGAGATCGTATTAACTTCTTTGGGGATTAAAGCTAGGAAGGTGGAGTTAGTGCTGCCTCCTACTTTAGCTCTTTGGTGAAATTATTTAACCATCCTCAATAGGCCAGTCTTGATTATGTCCCAACTTTCTCTATAAAAATGGATTGTGAATCCGTTTGGTCCTGGGGCTTTGTCAGGCTCCATGCACCAGATGACATTGCAAATTTCTTCTTCAGAAAATGGTTTCATGAGGATTGAATTGTCATTCCTGGTTACAAGAGAGGGAATGTGTGAGAGGAAATCTAAGATAACCTCTTCACAGCCAGAGTCTTCTTCCTTTTAAAGTCTCTTAAAGTGAGTTTCTATTGTGGCCTTGAGCTGACCAAACCCTTTGTGGATCAATCCATCTGAGGAGGCAATTTCAGAAATGTGGGGTTTCAGGAGAGGAAGGTTTTGAACTGCCGATGAAAGAATGAAGTGTTTTAGTCTCCAGCTTTTAGCCACAAGCTTCGAGACTTAAGCCTCCAATACTCTTATTCATGGAAAAATGCACAAAAAGATTTGCTTTGGGCAACTTGTTCTTTCTCTAAATCCGAGTTGAAAATGTCTTTGATCTCCATTTCAACTTGCAAATCTGATAACTATTGAACAATCTCTTGTCTGTGTCTAAGTGGAGTATTCATGGGATTTTTAATCCAGGATTTTAGTGCATGTTTTGTTGCTTTTAATTTCTACTCCCACACAAAGCTTGGAGACCCTTAAATAAGAGAGGACCAAGCTGAATGGACAGTTTCAAGAAATCCCTTCTTTTCTATCCAAAGAGGGCTGAACCAGAAAGGGATTGGGCCCATGTTTTCTTCTTCTTCCAAAATCAAGAGGATAGGTTTGTGATCGGAAGTCAGTTTTGGAAGGATCTTGGAAGAGATTATACTCCTTTCTTGTAAAAACGTGCTCTGGATTAATAATCTGTCCAAGCGAGTTGAGATGTGATCAACCCCAACTCTATTGTTTGTCTAGGTTTAAAGTCCTTTCGAAGGCTTGAAGTCAAGGAGGTCCCACTAATGGACTAGATCCTCAACGAAGGGGAGCATTTGGTCCCTGCTTCTGTTGCCTCCTCTCTTTTATTTTGGTTCGAATACAAGGTTTATATCTCCGACTAGAATGATGTTCGAAGGAGAGAAAATCTTTGAAAAAATCTACTAGCGTTTGCCAACATTCTTTCTTCTTAGAGTACCTGACAAGAACATAAAGATTCAAGAGTGAGAGAGAAATCTTACTTGGAATATGTCAGAGTTCATTGAATATCCAATGTTGAGTCTTGAAGGAGCTTTCTAATGAATTTTTTCCTTCTCCCACAAGGTTGCAAGGCCACCTGAAGAGCCCCTTGCGCTGATGTATTTCCCTACATTTTTCTTCCATTTCTGATTGCTGATTTCTAGAAGGGTGTCCCCTTCAATTTTTGTCTGTTGGAGCAAGAGAATATCAGGAGGGTCGATTTTTAGAAGGTCTTTGACTGCTTCGGCCTTCGAAGGATTCCCCAAGCCTCTGCAGTTCCAAGAGACTATACGAATTATTTACTGGAGTGAGGAAGACCTCCCTTGGGGGGCCTTGTTATGGTATTCCTTTCGATGGACATTTCAATGGTAGGTTGGATTCCTTGCATTTTTTTCCTCTTTGCTTCTTCTTCTCTTGATTCTTTATGATATTTTCTCCTTGCTCTTTTTGAGGGTCTCTCAAAAGACTCATCCTCCGAAGATTTGGAGATTTCCAGAGGTTTCTTTTTTATTATATTTGCGTAGGAAGGAGAGGAGGAGGCTCCAACTGGGGAGCCATAATGGATATCAACATTGTTTTTTCCTATTGTGGGAGAGAGGATCTTCTATTCAAGTTCCTCGATCATTGGATCCGAGATTTCTGGGGGTTTGTTGAGGATTTCAAAGGGGTTTTTGGAAGTCATTGGGATTGGGAGGGTTGAGCTCCCTTCCCTAAGGGAATTCCCTGCAATGGGGCGCCAAATCCCTTTGATGTCCCTTTCCCTTTGGATCTATTTTCTTTTTTGACGAGGCTACTTTCTGAACCTGTGTCCATTGGTCGCCTTTCAAGATTTCCACCTCTTCCTCGACTTTCTTTTTGCAATGCCGGGCGAAGTGACCGTAGCCATGGAAATACCTACATTTAAATGGAAGTTGTTCATAGTCCAATTCTTGGATGTAAGACCAGTCTGCAACCTTTAGTTGAATGGATTATGGGAGTCCCACCTCTAGATCGACTTCCACACATATTCTTGCACATGAATATTGTTCCTTTATGTCTTCTTTGTCGATGTACTTTCCGAGGGTGTTTCCAATGGATTCTAAATACTTTGGGTTCCATCAATGCAGGGGTAAATGAGGAAGGCGCACCCAGACCAGAATAGCCGAGGAAACATCTTGTGTTGGATCAAAATTTGGAGAACATTTGTTCAGGTACAGACCTTGAGGGTCCATAAAATACGGTCCATTCCTGAAGATGATGTTTCTGTCTTCTAGATTGTCAAAAACAAAAATGAAGAATCCACTGCCAACCAAATGGCTTCTGATGCCTTCCTTTACTAGAGGACTCCAGGTCCTCTGCACCCATGCGTCTACGGATTTGGGAGAAGGCAATAAGCCTGTGAACTTCCCAATGAGACCCCGCTCAACCAAGTTTAGAGCAGACCTATAGGTTTCTTCTGCTGGTAGGTCGATTGAAGGGATGCTTTGCAGTTTTTTATGAATTTCTGGTGCCAATCTGAGGTAGGTCGTTTGTTGCATGCAACAACCAACTTCCTGAACTCATCTAACTCAGGTGGGAGAGGGGGTGGGGGAGCCTCGGGGCCCCCTCCTAGGGCCATGGCGAGAGGGCAGGCGGAAGGAAGGATCACCAGTGAGCGCGTGCGTGCGGCCTGAGGAGGGCTTCCAACAACTCGTTTCCACCCTTATTGGGGTGAAGGAATATGCATAGTATATATTTTGAAACAACGAATGCATTTTATATTTTTTTAGCATTGGTGAGTGTTATATTTTTTAAAGCACTTGTTTGTATTGCATATGATTGAGCACCAATGCATAAATATCCTTATGCACCATGACGTATATGTAACAATAACAATAATAGTAATGACAATGGTAACAATATCATATAAGGGAACAATGTTGCTATTTTAGTTAGAAGCATCAAAGCTCTTATTATAATGATTAGCACCAATGCATTTTTATGTGTATATAGCAGTGGTGTATAAGTAGGTATGAAATACAATCATTAAAATGCATTGGTGTGTAACAATCATTGAAATGTACCATTGCATTCAAATGAATACAATGCACCAACATATCTCAATTATAATTGTTTTGTGTTGTGAGTATGCAAATGTAGCTTCTTGTTTTTTGTTGTTGTAATTTTTCAATTATTCATTAGAAAATCAAACTATTTTTATAATAATATTGATCTTTATATTTTAATTTATCCATTTCAATGTAATCATTTCATTAATGGATTGTATCATTTAAACAAATATAATAGTAGATTACACCTAAGTTCATTGTAATAATGTGATCATCCATATATTTAATTGGTAACATAACATTTTACAACACAAAAGATTGCAATAGAGTAAGAAACTCATTTTATTATATATGAATAAGGGACCCTTCATCATACAAAATAGGACAACATAAAGGTCTACAATAATCAAAATGACAATAAATAATTGTTACAATTATTAATAACATGTCATCATACCAATTGGGACAATATGTCCACATTAAACAAAATGTTTGATTTTTGCAGACAAAATTTCCAAAATATAAACTTCTAACATTCAATTATATTGATCATCATTCATCTCTCAAATTGTTGTTTTTTCTTGAGTTTCTTACATGACTCATTTCTTCATCATTTGCAGGGAGTATTGTTCTTGGGTTATTTGAAATGCTTTATTTTTTAGCTTCATTTTGTTCTAACTCTTCTTATTCCATCTACAAACATAAAATTCGTGTAATGAGTATATCTGCATTTATAGTATAATATACATGATTGCATAAATAGAAAAGCATATCATAGCAACATATAATTCATAAACAATGGACATTTTTTGAAGCCATTCCTCATGCCATCTCTCAACATATATTTTATTGGCTCCAATCCATACTTTGTTTCTGTGAGTTTTATACATCATGACAAAGCATAAACATAATTAAAGGTTTCTTCTTGTTTCATTAGATATAAAATAAGGGAAGTAAAACAACATAGTTACCTACAAATTGTTCAATTAACCCTTAATACGCCAACATATACTTACAATCTATATGTAATCCATTGTCAATCAAATGTTTGGATCACTCTTCTTTCTATGTCAACACCTAGTAGGAAACATATAGAGACTATTGTAAATTAATTAAAATATAAGCATCACAACAAATATGAAATGTTGAGTAAGGAAAAAACAAGTACTCACAAAATTTGTGATCAACCCTTTTTTTCCTTGTCATCCCACATTGTGTGCTAAATGAGTTCCATTTTGTTTTCTTTTATGAAACAAAAAAACAATTGAAAAATAGTATTTCATGCAATAATTAAACTCTTTGATTATTCATTTTAAACAAAATCAATAATTAGGTGTGTTTGTTTCACGTTGTTGTTGAAATATCTCCTCTTGTAATTGAATTATTCTTATTTCTTTTACCATCTCCTTTTACACTTTTTTGGACATCTGTACTAGCCTATTTTAGATATCATCTCATTTAGTGTCTTCAATTTTCTTAATCTATTCGAAAAAAGAAAAGCACAATAAAAAATAGACTAATATTTATATCAAAGTAGATCCATAAAAAATATTAATTGGTAATTTTTTTCACTAGTATATCCATATTACATAAAAACATGTTTAGCAAGACTACTTTTAAATGATTCTTTTTTGTTATTATACTATTTTGTTATTCCAAGTCTCGCGGGTCTTCACTATTGCTCTAAAAACGCTTGTGGTAGTTTAAATATAATCTGATTATTCGATTCACTGGATTGATGTTTGTACTATAAGTCAAAATAAAATTTACACTTTATTTCCACTACATATTTCTCGTAGTTAATATTGGATGAGGATGTTATGGAGAAACCCTTAAAACCCTAGTGTGATTTGGATTTGAGAGAGATGGAAGGAAACGTGGGGGGGAATCCTCCCCAAACGAAGAAGCAATCACATTTGAGGCCATGGTCATGGCCTCTTTTAGGAATTACAAATCTCAACCAGCCCGATTTGTGAAAAAACTGGAGGAAATTCTTAAAGTTAAGTTACCTCCTACTTCCAGGCATAAAGCATTGGCCATGGCAGATCAAGGCCTGATTGATCAATTTAAATGGATCTAACCTTCTCTAACAACAATGGCTACTTGGATCTAGAACCCCATATTAAGGGTTACCTGAATCATATTTTCTACAGAAGAGGCTCCTAAGCTTTTATCTTTTTGAGCTAAACGAAGATTGAGACCTGATCTTCCACAACAAACCATATTTTCTGGGAGAAAGAGGAATGTATTTAAACAAATAGACACCATACTTCAATATAGAGAATGATGTTCCCTCCACAATTCCAATCTGGGTGTGCCTTCCACACCTTCCTCTTCACCGTTGGAATGATGATGCTCTTCAAAGCATTGTCAACACTCCAGGATAACACATTGACAAGGATGAGCCAAAGGAAAACATGCTTTTCTGTGTTAGGATTTGCGTCGAGGTGAACCTAGAGAAAGGTATTCTAGAAGTGGTATTGATATTGTTAGATAACTGGAAACATATCCAACAACTAGATTATGAGAAACTATCATTTAAGTGAAAACACTGTCATGAGTACAAGCACTTCACCAAAAATTGCAAGAAATTGAAAAATCAACAGTCTTTCGTCCCATGGAAAGAAGAATAATGGAAATCTGTCACCAGGAAATCATGTTCTCAAGTTAATTTGGTATCTAGGTATCAAGATTTGTCAATATCAAGGTCATATTCACATTCAATTAAAACATAAGAGGGTTAATCTTTTGTTAATGGGTCTGCATCAAACCCCTCTGGAGCTCTAGTCACCACAAGGAGCGTCGCAATTGTGCTTTAAAATAATAGTTTTAGTGCCCTCACCCAAGAGGAAGACCCCACCATTGAGTCACAACGCTAAAACATGCATGAAGTTGAGAGAGAAATAACCCTCGGGGAGCCCCATTCAGTCTAATCCCTAGAATATACTCTCATTGATCGAGTTGAGGTGATTTCATTAGAACCTCAAGGAGATCAGTGTGTTAGACTAGAGATTCACCCTCAACCAGATGAAGAGGAAAAACTTGACGTGGGCCTAGAATAGGTGGAAAAATTTAGGGATGTAGAGGTATCCTTTCCAAAACAAAAGCAAGGGAAGCAAAGATCGAAGCCTCAACAAAAGAAGATAGGGATTTAGAGGAGAATTCTCCGTGAAGGTTAAGGATAAAGGAAATTCACACTTTGAGGGAGGGTTAGGAGAACAAAGAGACCATTCTAGGATCCCAACAAACCATTGTGAAAATTATGGGAGGCCCCAAACCTCTGAGAGATTTAGTACGTAATGTACCCCCCAAAACTTTGTCCAAATAATGATGTTAGTCTACTGGAATTGTAGGGGTTTAGGAAACAACTGAAAAGTTGGAGTTGTCAAAGATCTTATTAAATAAGAAAGGCCATCAATATTGTTGATCCAGGACACTAAAATGAAAGCTAGTGAAGCAAAATTGGGAAACAATTTTGGAAACAGAGTGAAGGAATAACAAAAGATTCTAGAGGGGCATCAGGGGGTTTGTGTACTCCTTGGAATGCCTAGGAGGTAAGTCTTGAATTTTGTTTTCAAACTCAACACTTGATATTAACAAAATTTAAATATATTTAAAATAGTGGTTTTTAATATTTATATGTTGGTAAGTTACATGGACAAAGATATGTGTTGGAGATCCCTATTGAATCTTAAGAATACACAATCCTCTTTGGATTGTATCATTTTTGGGGATTTTAATGTCATCATCAATAGCTCAAAGAAAAGGGGACGGATTTTTGGTAGATGTAGTGTACCCAACCACCCATAGGCTAGCCACACTACCTCAAGAAATCACTTCAAAACTTATTTCCAAGTCTGATAATAATTATTTCAAAATTAAGCATGAAAGACTCACATGCATTAATCAATATCCATGCTACAACATAAAATAAATAAATAGTGTTCCATGCACAATAATATCCAACAAGCACGCATACAAAAATACATCTAAGAGATAATTAAATACATAATCGAATATACATTATACATAAAAACACATAGAGCACTTATCTTTAAAAAAAAACATTCACCAACTGGCTGCAGACCAGGGACGTTCCTCCGAACCATAGACATTGTTGTTCATTTACTCTTAGTAGAAAGTCACCCCCAAGACAGGGTTATGAATCCAAAAGGACGGGTCCTAGGCCAAATCTAAAACACACAACAATTGGCTAACTATCTCTCAGGTTTCCTAACCACACACCAAATCCTAATTTTCACCTCTCTTTCCCCCTTATCCCGCACAACCCAAAGAAATGAATACATTTCTATGCAATGCAATCCCTCAAGCTGTTCCATTTTTCTCTGGGGCTCTAGTCATGTTTCCCAACCACACATCAAATCCTAATTTCCACCTCTCTTTCCCCCTCATCCCATACAAACCAAAGAAATGAACACCATTATCTGCAATGCAATCCCTTAGGTTGTTCCATTTCTCTCTAGGGCTCTAGTGCTATTGGTCAAGAAACCTCCCTACTGGAAAATCCAAGGATTCTTAGTCGTGGATAGTTCTTTCGAGAATCCCATCAATCACATGCACTTAGGCATCCATTCCCTCCTGGAATTATTAGTAATTTATTACATCCATGATCCGAAATGGATCTAGGAAGCAAAATGGGTCCAGGAAGGCCTAAAAATAAAACTGCTCATAATCTCTTCAAAACGGACGTGTGCATAGGCCTCATCATTACAAACCCAACACAACTTGAACGGGCTCAAACAGACACTGTATGCGAAAGATATCGCATTTTTTTCGTTTTGCCAAACATGCAATTTTTTTGTTGACTGTATAGTCTGTACAATGCTTACATGGTAGTTGACCGTAGATTTTGTATGGATGTACAATGATGTGACAGTGAGTTGGCATGCTAACATGTAAGACACACTAGCATACAAGTGGGTGAATGGTTTGTTTACACGTGTCCTCATCTAGGCGAATGTAATGGTGCCACGTGGCCCAGTTTTGGGCTGCCATGTGGCACCCCTCCATTGGTTGTTATGGAAATTTTTTAATGGACTCCATAGGAGTTGAACCCATTACCTCGGGTCTAGGCAGAGCGCTTTGGCAGGGCCAGGCTACCAGCTCATCCACTATGGAGCTTATTTCATAAGGTCTAAATTAAATATTTGAATTGTATGGTTCGTAGTTTCTGCGGAGTAAAGGGATGGGGCCTAGCCCTAGCCCCTGAAGCACACCCATAAAACATTACCATATAACCCCAATCCTATGACTATTGGCGTGCACATTTTTTATGGAGTTTAGCTTGACGCGTTTGCAAAGAACCATACCATATGCCCACATAGTTTAACTTTTGGCACCAAATTGTGGGGTTAGCACCCGATCGACAGGGCTATCTTGTTGACCAAGGTGTATGACTTGGGGGAAAGACCAAGGGCCAAGCTAGCATGTGATCGTGTGGAGACTAAGGTGGCGGCCATATGGCTAAGCCACATGACCAGGGTTCGACGGTGAAGGGGCCAATGCATAACGCTTGGCCACATGGAGTCTTGCATATGACCAGGGGCCCGGATTGTGGGGGATGTGCCCTATTTTGGCCCAAAAGTGGGTTTTTAAACTATATTATAATTTTTTTATTTGATTTTTTAACCAGTTTTGGGAGTTTTTGGCCATTATTGGAGGATCTTGAGCCCTTTTGAGGCCAGATCTTGGGAGGAAGTTGGGAGGATGTTACCAAATTGAAATCTATATAAACCAGAGGTTCTTGGAAGCTTGTGAGAGGCTCATAAGAGGAGAAATGTTGAATAATTGTAAAGCCAAATCCATTTTTATGCAGGGAAGCCATTGAAGAGAGCAACTTTGTGGGCCATTTCTAGGAGCTTCGTTCATCTGTTTTCAGTGCCGTTAGTTGTGTTGAGTTCTTGAGATCTAGAAGAACAAACCTAGATCATTTTGTGATCCATTTGACACTTATCAGATGTACTTTGAATCTTTGAAGAGAAATAAGAAAGCCTCACCCACTAAGATAAAAGCCCGAAGACGTAGGTGATATTGCCGAACTCCGCTATCAACTTATGTTGTTATGGTTTGCTGATTCTTGTGCTTATTTTTAGATCTGTATATCTTATTATGGCTGCCATGTTACATCATTAATTCTTCCTCTTTCATCAATTTCTTAAATGGTTAATGAACTCATGTTTTAAAACTCAATCATAGTCTTTAAAAGATCTTTTCGGATCAAGTGGTATCAGAGCAGGTTGACTGTTGGTTTTTGAGTTTGCATGATTACCAGGGAAAATCTGAGTCGTGATGAAGGCAATCTTGTTGAAGAGAATCTTGATATTGGATTGAGAAAGAGAACTTCCCAAAGTGAGAATATGGCATTAGAAGAGGGAGTTTCTCATGGCGAGAAAGAGTTTCAAAAGGCCTTCTTCGCCATGTAAGATATGGTAAAGGTTTTATATGATGATTACTTGGAGAGAAAGAGACTGGTTCTGGGTGAATATTCAAAAGCCAAAAGTGAAGAAGGAGAGGATCCTCCTAAACCTCCTTCACCTCCTTCTTCTCTATCTACTTCTTCTTCTTCAAGTAAAATTTCCAAATCCACCGCAAGAAAACATTCTCATAAACATAAACATGATATGCCTTTACTTAAGCTTGATGTGAAGTTTGAATTACCCATGTATGATGGTGAAGTTAATGTAGAGAGGCTTGATAACTGGGTCAGACAAATGGAAGTTTATTGTAGTGTGCAATAAATCAAGGATGAGGCAACTCAAATCAAATTGGCATCGCTTCGACTTGCAGGCACAACACTCATCTGGTGGCAAAGCAAGTTCCAAAATGGCACACAACAAGTGGGTGATGTATTTCCATCATGGAAAGTTTTTGTTTCTGCACTTAGAAAGAAATTTTATCCTATGGGTTATAAAGAGAAGGCTTTAATTGAATGGCAAGTTCTTAAACTAAGAAAGGGACAAACAATGCAAGAATACACAGATGAATTTTGTAAGATGGCATTAATGTTAGACATTCCATTACATACCCAAGAAAATCTTATGAAGTATATAGGAGGTTTACCTGCACATATTCGTAACACTGTACTTATGTTTGGACCTGCTAATCTTGATGAAGTTTCTGTTCAAGCAACATACATTAAGGCATGGAAAACAGGAGTTGGTGTATCAGGGGAATCGTCTTCGAGAAAAGAGGACAAACGGAAGTGGAATGGCAAGAAGGCAAATTTAGTGGCAAGAAAGGAAGAGAAGCTCTCTTGCAAGCATTACAATAAAGAAGGGCATGATGATGACCATTGTTGGCAATTGCATCCGGAGAAGAGACCGAATTGGTTCAAAGAGAGGAAAGGGAGACAAACAATTGCAGCAACATCACAAGCAACAGACTTGGGATCAGATTCGGGTGATGAATCTAAAATCACAACGGTTGGTTTGATAGGTAAAATTGGTGATGGATTTGATTCTAGAAGTAAATTGTTTCACATAAGGTTTGTAGTGAGGCATACTAAGGTCGACACATTGATAGATAATGGATCTCAATCTAACTTGATTTTGGAGGAAGTGGTTAAACAATTGGGATTAAACACTCAGATGCATCATAAACCTTACTCACTTAAATGGATAAGTAACAATCATAAATTTCACATAACTAAGCAATGAACATTAAAATTTGCAATTTCATAAAAGTTTGTGGATGAGGTAGCATGTGATGTGGTGCCACTCAATGAATGTGGAATGGTCTTAGGAAGTCGTTATTTTTATGATCACAAAATAATCTTCTATAGGGAACAAAATCACTATCACTTAATCAAAGCAGGCAAAGAATATGTTGTACATGCTCATCACTTAAAAAAAAATCAATCTCTTCAAACAATGGAAGAATTAAGAAAGGCATCTCATGCAAGCAACACACCTATAATTGTCCCAAATCAAGTATTTGATCTTAAGCAAGAACATGATATGATTGTACAATGGAAGTTCAATCATACTTTGCTTCAAGATAAGCTGATGTCGTGGAAGTATTACAAACATATTAGATCATTTGCAATCATATTTATGATGTTATCATTTATAATGTTGTCAACATGGATGATAGTGGATTAAGTAATATGTGACAAAGTACAAGTGGCTAACGATATGTTGTCAGTTTTCATGGTTGTTTTACAATTGATCTAGATGAGACAAGTGCACAGGACAGATTTTAAAGACAGAGAAAAAGTGGGGTGGCCTATCCCGTACTTGATGACTGGTTAATATCCTTTTGTAGGACCAAAAGTCTTAGTGGGGAGGCATGATCCAAAATGGATCCAGGAAGGCCTAAAAATCAAAGTGCTCATAATCACTTCAAAACAGACATGTGCATAGGTCTCGTCGTTACGAACCCAACACAACTTGAATGGGCTCAAACGGATACTGTATGTGAAATATATCGCGTTCTGTTCGTTTTTCCAAACATGCAAAATTTTTGCTGACTGTACAGTCCATACAATGCTGACGTGGCATCTAACCGTACATGGCGTACAACTAGTTTTGGGATATTTTGGCCATTATTGGAGGATCTGGAGCCCTTTTTGAGGCCAGATCTTGGGAGGAAGTTGCGAGGATGTTACCAAATTGAAATCTATATAAACCAGAGGTTCTTGGCAGTCTGAGAGAGGTTTAGAAGAGGAGGAATGCTGAAGAATTGTAAATCCAAAGCCATTTTTATGTAGGGAAGCCATTGAGGAGGGGAAATTTGCAGGCCATTTCTAGGATCTTTGTTCATCCCTTTTCAATGCCGTCAGTTGTGTTGGGTTGTTGATATCTAGCAGAAAACAACTAGATCATTTTGTAATCCATTTGACACTTATAATATGTACTTTTGAAGATTTGAAGAGAAATAAAAAAGCCTCACCCACTGAGACAAAGGCCCGAAGACGTAGGCGATATTGCTGAACTCCGTTATAAACTTATGCTGTTATGGTTTGCTGATTCTTGTGCTTATTTTTAGATCTGTATATCTTATTATGGCTGCCATGTTACATCATTAATTCTTCCTCTTTCATCAATTTCTTAAATGGTTAAGGAACTCATGTTTTAAAACTCAACCATAGTCTTTAAAATATCTTTTTGGATCAAGCCATCTAGCAATCGATCTCCTCTTCCAACCATTCGTTTCCATGCTCATGCCAAGAGAACACAAATTAGCAATACTGAGGCACCAAAAATGAAAGAGTGAGAAGGGTGTAAGAGTGAATGGAGAAGAACAAGTGAACCCCCAAAACATCCCACAAGGGATGTTTATATAATTATATGAAAACAAGAACCACATGGGCTTCCTCCCAAGAAGCTCGTGTAATCACTTTTCCCAATTAAAACCAATATGGGTAAATAAAATATAATAAAAGGAATTAGCCCATTTAGCCCCTCTCTTGTGGAATCATAGCCCCCTATCTCTTGTCCTTGTCCATCTTGCAGCCAACAATGTATTTTTTTATTAATGTATATAGAAGCATTACATTTCCTAGGCACTTCGGCCCCTTTTCAACTTTACCGGCTCACCATCGTAATGTCACATTTACATAATACATTATAGTTCATAGGGATTAAAATCGAGGTGTTACAGTAGATACCCCTTTTAGGAAAAATTGGAGGAATTGATAGGGGGATGGGATCTACTAGATATCAAGCCCATAAAAGGGAAGTATACCTGGACTAACAAAAGAATGTGTCATGTTCATAGTGCATCTTGGCTTGATCATTTCCTAGTTCACAAAAAAATACTAATTCAGGATCAAACTCTTAAATCTAAGATTCTTCCATCCATAATCTCTTACCATAGGCCTATTTCTCTTCATCTGCGGAAAGTCCCTAATTATGGCTTTATGCATTTTAGATTCAATCCACTTTGGCTCAATTCTAAGGATGTGGTAGAAATAATTCGAAAATTGTGGGGCACTTGGATACTCACCACTCATGTTTTTATATCGGAGAAAAAAAACAATCTTTTGAAGAAAGCATTAAAATATTAGGCCAAAGATTGCTTCACGTCACCTCATGTAGAATACGAGAAAATATGCTCCAAGTTAAAAGTGCTGCAAATGAAAACAGAAAGTGAAGATATTAATCTGCAAACTCAGGAGGATGAAATTACTTTGCAAAAACAATTTCACCGAGTAATGAGGCAAGAGGAAGAGCATTGGAATCTCAAATACTAGAGTCTTTGACTCAAAGAAAGAGATGAGAACACCAATTTTTTCACAAGTAGATAAAGGCTTGATTGTCTAGGAGCAATGTCAAATAATTTTTTTTGGAGGATGGTACCAAAGTATCAGACTTTGACGCCATTAAGGAGGCATCCATACTACATTTTTCCACTCTCTACACACAACAAAATGAATTTGAGAAAATGAATGTTGATTCAATGGTGGAACATATTCCAAAAATAATTTCTCATGTAGACGATATTGATCTAGTTCGGCCCATCAAGAAGCAAACATTTAATGAGCAATATGGAGCTTCGAGCCAGATAAAGTCCCAATGCCCAATGGCTTATCCATATTCTTTTATATACTTTTCTAGGATATTATTAAGAATGATTAAAAAATAATGTTGCAATATGCTCACGGTTCACACAAATTAGTTGGGAATATGAATTCCTCATTCCTAGCTCTAATCCCCAAAGGAGAAAATCCTTCCACTTTTAATAGATTCATGCCTATCTCCCTATGTAATTCTTCTTACAAATTTTTGACCAAGATTATTGTTGTTCGCCTCACAAAAATATTTCCCAAGGTTATTTTTGCAAATCAAAGCAGTTTTATGTGTAATAGACATATCATTGACAATATCTGCTAGTGCAAAAAGATATACATTCCATTATGACAACAAAAGAGAAAGGTATGGTTGTTAAGTTGGACATGACAAACAACTTTGATCACATAAGAATCTAATTCCTCTTCAAGGTTCTAGACATGTTCAATTTATCTCTCCCTTCATAAAGTGGATATCCTCATGCATCAACTCACCATGGATATCTCCTCTTATTAATGGCTGACATACAACATTTTTTCAAAGCAACAAGGGTTTAAGACAAGGTTTTCCCCCGTCTCCCCTTTTATTCATAATTATGGCTAAATATCTTAGTTGTAAATTGGAATTTGAAAGGTTCTTGAGGAATCTGCATGGAATTCAAATTGTTAGAGGAACTAAAAGCGTAAATCATTCTCAATTTGTTGACGACACGTTGTTGGTTTGAAGTGCCTATATAACCATTTCCACCAAGTTTAGATAGGGTTTGGGATCTTTCTTGGATTCCTCAAGAGTATCAGTCAATCACAAGAAGTTCCAAATCTAAGTCTAGAATGTTAGACTGTAGGTGATGCATTTGATATCCCGACTCTTCCAATTTACACTTGTAAAAAATTGGTACTCATTCATTATCTTGGGATCCCAATCTCTCTAAAAAGAAAAACATCATGTGAGTGGAAATGCATTGTTAAAAAAATAAACAAAACAAGTTTGTGCAATGGGGATCTCAATGGATTAACCCTATTATATGGGTTGTCCTTATCAAGGAAATCTTATCGACATTTCATCTCTATCAATGCTCGACTTTGTTGGTTTCTCGTATAATTATGAATCAGATATCCATGGATATTTTGAAATTCTTGTGCCAAGGAGGAAGATCCAATGAAAATAAATATCATCTCATCAATTGGAAAGTGGTCAAGAATCCTAAATATAGAGGTGAATTGGGGATCAGAGACCCTGTTATTGAATGTTGATATGGGAGAAAAAATGTTGCTATGGGAGGATGATCGCGGGTAAACTAGCTTGGTGGAAGAAGGTATTATGGAGGAACTACTTCAAAGGAAAAAACACAAAATAAGATACACATGTTTAGAATTCTTTCTTAAAGAAATAAAAGGCTCCCCAATTCTTAGACTCATCAAACCTGCCATCCCAGTAATCCAAGAGAAACTAACTTGGATTCCCAAGAGTAGGAAATATGTTAATATATGGTTGGATAGAATTTATGGAAAGGAAAAGTGTCTTCCCATGAGTATTTTTCCCCACTTCAGGCATGGATGAGGGAACATGAGATCCACACCCTCTATGATCTTTCTAAATGGGATGAGGATTCTGGAAATTGGACAGGTTGGAGGTTTGAGTAACCCCATCACATATTATAGCTCTTGTTCATTCATTAGTTGAGGTACTCTCATGATGTGCTCCATGGAACAAATTTGAGAAAGATAGAAGAGGTTGGGGGACACAATCTTATAAATAAGAGCTAGTTACCATTTACTGATGGAGTCAACCAATCATCCCCAACAATCAAAATTATGGAAGAAAATATGGCATAACGACGGGCTGCCAAATATTAATGTATTTTGTTGGATCTTGGTATATGGGAAGGTGCTCACTATAGAAAATTTAAAGCAAAGAGGAATAACATGCCCTTCCCAATGTGCATTATGCACTAAGGTAGAGGAAACTATTCAACACTTGTTTCTCAATTGCAGCTACACTAAAGAATCATGGGTGTGTGCATTTGCAGGTCTATCTCCTAGATTTGGATGGCCCCAATCATGTGACGAGTTATTTACTAAATGGTGCAACATATACATAGGGAAACTCAATCAAAATCCAATTTTCAAGTGAGTTTGGGAAGCATTGTCGAAGTACATGTGTTGGAAAATTGAGCTTGCTTGAAACAAGCAAATCTTCAACAAAAAAAGAAGACTTCCAAGGAAAACAAATTCAAAGGCCATCTCCATTCTTTTTGAGCACTTGTATACCATAATTAAAGTGCGAGATTAGGTATTAGATAGAGTGGAAAGAGATTGTATTACGAAATTCAAGTTGGATCATGTCAACACCTCCTTCAACAGTGAGAGAGTAACCTCCCTTCCATAGTGGTAAATTATTAAAATTATTAAAGACCTCTATGAATTTATGGTATGGAAAGGACAACAACACACAAACATTATCATATTTGACGAGCCTTAAGGAA